>JAODAL010049262.1:0-28313 GCA_025379985.1 Phyllomedusa bahiana
ATTAGCATTTGGGTCGAGGGCTGGTAAGAGGAACATAGCTTGGCTCTATGGCAGGTACACCATCAGTCACCTTGTCCCGGTAAGAAACTCTAGAAATTAGCAATTGGATCGAGGCACTTGGTTGGTTGGTAAGAGGAACAGAGCTTGGCTCAATGGCAGGTACACCATCAGTCACCTTGTCCCGGTTAGAAACTCTAGAAATTAGCATTTGGGCCGAGGGCTGCGAAGAGGAACATAGCTTGGCTCTATGGTAGGCACACCATCAGTCACATTGTCCCGGTTAGAAACTCTAGAAATGATCAATTAGGTTGAGGCAGTTGGTTGCTTGGTAAGAGGAACAGAGCTTGGCTCCATGGCAGGTACACCATCAGTCACATTGTCCCGGTTAGAAACACTAGAAATTAGCAATTGGGTTGAGGCACTTGGTTGGTTGGTAAGAGGAAAAGAGCTAGGCTCTATGGCAGGAACACCATCAGTCACCTTGTCCCGGTTTGAAACTCTAGAAATTAGCATTTGGGTCGAGGGTTGGTAAGAGGAACAGAGATTGGCTCTATGGCAGGTACACCATCAATCCTGAGGGTCACCAACCATCCTGAATTTCCATTGACACCACAATGTTTTGCCAGTGGAATTTTTTGTTCTTATTGTTGGCCAACCAACTGGATACTCCCCTCTTCTTCTGTATGTGACACAGTCCAACATTCTTTGTGCCAAGGTCCTGAGATGCGAGGCTCTCATACAGGATTATAACACAGGGATGAATCATACATTTTTGTTTTCCATTCTAGGCAGAGTTAATGACCCACGATGGACAATAAGGCCATGTATCTACATACGTTGATGAAAAGAAAATGGCTCAGTATTCGAGGAATCATTTGATGGCAAGAATCTGTCGAAGATGAATCTATGTGAAGGATGTAAGTATTGACCATCTTCCAATAAGTAGTTGACCCACTAGTGGCCACCAGACCAAGTGTCGACTCCCAAGTCAGATTTTATGATAGTTCATATCTTTTGTCTTAAAATATAAAACTGTTACAAATGGCAGGAATTCTCTGGTTTATGGGATTAGATGAGGCTGTTGCTATGCAGCTGTCTTAGACATCTCTCAGGGCTATCAGCTGACCATGTCACATGTGAGCTTGATTATTAGGGAGTGGTTTTATTGCTAGGGCCCCTATAAAGAAAGCAGTTTCACATTGTGGCTGGTTTTTCTGTCTACACTGGTAGCTGAGAGATTGTGTCTTTGTGGAACTTATTGCATTCAGTCCTGTTTGGTTAGTTTATCTATCCCAGTTGTTGAGCCCGTTTGGCCTCAGTTCTATGTACCTTGTGTTCTGTCCTTTGTCAATCCTGCTTGGTTTTGTATTCCTGAGTTCTCTTTGGTAATTTTCAGCTGATTGGGTAGGGTCAGAATAGTAAGAAACATTGGTAAGGCTCTAGCTACACTGCACAGAAAAACGTCCATTTTTTCAGCGTTTTTCATTTTCTAAAAAGGCTGAAAAATCGACTGAAATCAGCTCCCTTAGACTCTATTGTAAAAACCTCCTGCTGTCTACACTGAGCTTCTTTTTTCTGCTCGTTTTTTTACTGGTCGTCTTCTGCAACATGTTGTAAAAAACGCCAGAGCCGGGCAGAAAATTTACTACAGGAGTCTATGGAAAGCACTGGACGTTTTTTGGCGGGTTTTTTTCAAAGAAAACCCCCCCAGGAGACCCGCCCCACCTATAGTGGGTGTTAATAAAGGTTATTCATTATCAACTTCGCATACAAGTGTCTGATGTGACCTTGTTTGTACCGTTCATAATAAAATGATCATGCATTGGTCGCTAACAGTTTTTGCGCAATTCATATTTTTTTCTCTAAAAATACGTTTTTTTTAAGATTTTGCTGCTAAAATCCTTTTTTTTACAGATTTTGGCGCAAATAAAGTTCTCGCTTCTGACGCTAAAATTACATTTTTTTTATGGATTTTGGCTCTAAAATCCTTTTTTTTATTTATAGATTTTGGCACTAACAATTTTCTCTCGCTTCTGAAGCTAAAAATACGTTAATTTACGGATTTTGGCGCCAGAATCGGGTTTTTTAAAGGATTTTGGCGCTAAAATCCTTTTTTTTTTACAGATTTTGGCACTAATAAAGTTCTTACTTCTGACGCTAAAATTACGCTTTTTTACGGATTTTGGCGCCAGAATCCGTTTTCTTACGGATTTTGGCACCAGAAGCCGTTTATTAACATATTTTGGCGCTAATAAAGTTATCTCGCTTCTGATGCTAAAAATACGTTTTTTTTACGGATTTTGGCGCAAGAATCCGTTTTTTTTTCAAAAACAGATTTTTTGCTGGAAAAGCGAAATAAGTGTTAGTGCCAAGATGCGTAAAAACGTATTTTAGCGTCAAAATCCATAAAAATATATTTTAGCACCAAAATCCGTAAAAAAAATTGGACTTTAGGGCCAAAATCCGTAAAAAAAACTTATTTTTGGCAACAAACGCGATATAACTTTATTTGCGCCAAAATCCGCAAAACGACTACAAGATGACATATAAATGCAATAATGTGCTTTACATCCTCTTTTGCAGGGTGGGGTTAGAGAAAATGGCTTAATTTATGCAGACATTAAAAAACAAGCTTAAAGACAGGCAAAAAAACCACTTTTAAAAACGGCACCAAAAAACGCAAATCGCGGCAAAAAACGGCTGTTTCTTCAGCTGCTTTTGACTGGAGGGGACAGAAAACTCAGTTTCATGAACATTTTTACTAATTCGTTTTCAGGTCGTTTTTTTGTCCACTGCAGGGAAGACAGAGCCTAAGGATCGTGTCAAGGTTATGATAAGGCCAAGGGTGTCTGGTGCTAGGGTCATCTTTAGGGACAGATTAGGGACTGAGTTAGGGAAAGGAAGTTGTTAGGGTCAGGCGTTTTTTGGTGTCTTTCTACTGGATTCAAGTCATTTATCTTTCCATCTCCATCAATGCCCTTGTCATTAGTCGTCATCTAATGTTAAGTCCCTATATTTAGTTTTTGATATGCGCTTCGTATAACTTGCATGCAGTTGTTGGTTGGCTTTATTTCTGTTATAACTTTTGTTGCCTTCCTTGTCAACCAGCAGACACATGCCAGAGTCCTGGACTCTGCATATTAACTAGGCAAGTCACTCAATGGGGGTAAGACTGAAGACAATGGGCCTTTCATTGAGGCACCATAGGCTTTTATATATCTATATACCATGAGTATAATCCACTTGACCAGACACATGTCTTCACTCAGATCAGTGGTCTTGCCCACTAAGTATTAGAGCCAACTATGGCACTTCTCAAAAGAACAGAGAACCAATGGTATATAATTAAATATGTAGTGGAGAAGAGGTGGAATGCAAGAGTGACCCAGGAGTGTGTTAAAGGGAATGTGTCATAAAAAATGACTTATTGTTTAACTCACGTTTTTATGTTAAACACATTTTTTAAGAATTTTTGGTAATATTTATTTTTAATTTTCCATATCACTTTAAATATTTTTTAATAATTCCTAAGTCCTGCAGTTTTCACTTTGGCCACTAAGCCTAATAACAGTCTGACACTTCCTGCCCTATAGATAAAGATTTTCAGCAGTGTGTCCATTATTAACACAAGCAGGGTCAAACTGAAAGGAGACACCAGTGTGAATAGATAACACAGAATCCACCAGTCACAAGAGGAGATGGTCAAGTCTCACCCCCTCCTCCCTGCAGAGTGAATTCTTCCTAGGTCACACAGCATGACTAAAAAACTCTCCTATTGAAGTCTATGGGACAGAAAACAGAAATTAAGACTCATATGTGCATGAAGCTGCTGTAAAGTATCTCTCTGATGCTGTTAAAGCTGTGCAACAAGGCATAGTGGCCAAAGTGAAAACTGCAGGACTTAAGAATTATTAAAAAATATTGAAAGTGATATGAAAAATTAAAAAGAAATATGACCAAAAATTCTTAAAAAATGTGTTTAACATAAAAACGTGAGTTAAAAACAATAATTAATTTTTGATGACACATTCCCTTTAAGGGGTGTTCTCATCTTGCACGTTGATGACATATCGATGAGATATGACTACAATGTGTGTTAGTTGCGGGTCCCACCTCTGGGACCTGTCTTGGGAATAGGTACCCGAATGTGTCAGCTAAGAATGGAGAACAGGTCACACTGGCACACAACCCTGAACTGGTTCCCAGTATAGGGGAGCGGAACGTGCGATTGTACTCAGAACTCCCATAAAACAGCATGGAGGGTTGTGCAGAAGTGTCACCATTCGGTTCTATCTGAGTTCTGAGTTCCGAACATTCCAATCCCATATATATTGGGAACTCCCATAGAACAGAATGAAGAACACAGCACTCCCCTGTACTGGGAACTCCCATAGAACAGAATGGAGAACACAGAGATCACCTGTACTGGGAACTCCCATAAAACAGGATGGAGAACACAGCGCTCCCCTGTACTGGGAACTCCCATAGAGCAGAATGGAAAACACAGCACTCCCCTGTACTGGGAACTCCCAAAAAAGAGAATGGAGAACACAGCTCTCCCCTGTACTGGGAACTCCCATAGAACAGAATGGAGAACACAGCTCTCCCCTGTACTGGGAACTCCCCTACAACAGAATGGAGAGCACAGTGTTCCCCTGTACTGGGAACTCCCATAGAACAGAATGGAGAACACAGCCCTCCCCTGTACTGGGATCCTCATATTGATGGCCTATCCTATCAATATTCCGTTAATGTGCGAGATGGGAACATCCCTTTAAGTCCAGACCTGGAATGGGGAGAGAGTGGGGTTTGTGAAAAGATAAGCCTTTCTGGTGGCCCTTATTCGGGGAAAGAACAATTCCCAATCAGACACAAACAACCAGGAAGGGGGAGCTGAATTTCTGTGTTACACATTGCATTGACTGGTGATGGCATCGATAGCGGCTTGTGGAACAGAATATAAAATTATAGCAGTTAATATGTCTACCACTAGGTGGAGCTTTAGAGTATTCTTTTAATTGTGCCTATCTGTAATTACTCTGCGGTCAAGATTGCTGATAACAGCACTCCATGTGGTCAGGAGTGGTATTGCAAGTAAAAATATTACATTTATTTTAACGCATTATCCGAATCTGTAGAATTATTCTGTCCCATGAATGATGCAAAATGTTGAAAAAACACAAAGCCTGTTGTTGTTAATATTCCCTCCAAGGATCTGTTTAATCTACATCCTGTCTGTGTAATTTCTTATCTGTTCTGATATGTCCATAAGACACTAATTTCTCTTCTCGAGCCTGCATCATGTGGCGGATATTCTGTCACCAGGAACATAGACATCAGTTCCTAAAGCCTACATTGCAGATTGCCATGGTCTAGATCAGTCATTGCTTTGATGTTGAAAGTTACAGAATAGTTCACATAAAGGGTCTGTGCACTCAGTACAAGGCTTCAACATGTGTGAAAATTACTGCTGGAGCCAAAATCAGAAATCTGAAGTGCATAGATGGAACACTTAGAGAAAGATGTGTGTCCTCTGGATGACACCGGTTGGTGGCTGCAGTTGTTGGTATGAGAGAATGCATTGCAGCGCCCACATCTGCCATTCAGCAACAAGAGGAGCTGGTTTGGGGGTAAACATGGATGAAGCCAAAACTTTCTGACGGCCGGCTATTTATACCTTCGTCTCATGAGTGACCTCATTCCTCAGTTTATTTATTGTATGAACAGGACATTTAGGGGGCTTTGAACTGAGACAAATTGTTCCGTGTTCGTAATCATTTAAAATTTCTCATTTTTTCTAATTTATTTGAAAAGATTCCACCCTTTAAAAATTGAAATTCCCCCTTAAAAAAAAAAAAAAATAATTGAGTTGTCTTATCCACTCAGTGGATTTAATCCTACTTCTAAGTTTTTTTAGAAAGGTGGAAGACACCACATATGGCCCACGTGGGGTTGGATAATCAATGTCAGACTCGGGTGCTTGGGACCCACCAGTGAAGATGATTCTTGGGACCCACCAGTGGAGCTGATTCTTGGAGCCACCAGTGGAGCTGATTTTTGGACCCCCCCCCAGGGGAGTTGATTCTTGTGGCCCAAAAAGTGGAGCTGATTCTTGGGGCTCACCAGTGGAGTTGATTCTTGGGGACACCAGTGGAATTGTTGCTTGGACCCCACCAGTGGAGTTGGTTCTTGGGGCCTACCAGTGGAGCTAATTCTTGGGGCCCATTAGTGGAGTTGATTCTTAGGGCCCAACAGTGGAGTTGATTCTTGGACCCTACCAGTGGAGTTGATTCTTGGACCCTACCAGTGGAGATTATTCTTGGGGCCCACCAGTGGAGTTGATTCTTGGGGCCCACCAGTGGAGTTGATTATTTGGGCCAACCAGTGGAGATGATTTTGGGGCCCACCAGTGCGGTGATTTTGGGGGCCACCAGTGGAGTTGATTCTTGGGTCCTCCAGTGGAGTTAATTCTTGAGGATCACCAGTGGAGATGATTTTGGAGCCCACCAGTGGAGATGATTTTGGGGGCCTACCAGTGGAGTTGATTCTTGGTGCCACCAGTGGACTTGATTCTTGAGGGCCACCAGTGAACTTGATTCTTGGGGGTCACCAGTGGGGTTGAATCTCAGGGCCCACCAGTGGAGATTATTTTAGGGCCTACCAGTGGAGATGATTCTTAAGGCTCACCATTGAAGTTGATTCTTGGTGCCCACCAGTGGAGCTTTATCCTTGGGGGCCTACCAGCGAAGATGATTCCTTGGACCCCACCAGTGCAGTTGGGTTATTTTGGGCACAGCCACAATGGGATCCATAAGGTCCAGTAGTGGACAAATGTTAGAAAAACCTGACTTTACTATCAAAACTGTCAAAGTTTTTTCTGTGTTCTTTAATCTTTTCTCTTTGAGCATAGACTTAAAGTCCCATCCAAGAGGAACATGAATCAAATAAACTTCACTTTCAAACCCTGTAGCTTCAGCCTAAAAAATATAAACAAGCAAGATACGGGGGGGAAAGATGCAGGAACAAGAAACATGAGGTCCAGCAGTGGACAACCTATTACAACATCTGACTTTATACTTTCAAGATTGTCAACTTTTTTTTTTGCTATACTATAGATTTCCTCAATATGCAGTTATGGTCCCAGAGACATAAACTTCAAGCTCTTGGCCCCTAGTGCAAAAAGTGAAATAGGGGCTCCCAGTTACCATGTGCCATTTACAAAAATGATGTCTTCTTATGTGGCAGAAGGAAAATTTGGGTCTCCTCAGGCTGCAGGGGCCCTGTAGCGACTCCTACCCTTGCACCCCCCGATAGGTCCTGCCATGAGGAACAGGAATCAAAAGAAACTGCACTAGAAACCATCGAGCTTCAGGCTAAAAACATATAAACAAGCAAGATAAGGGGTAAAAGGTGACAGAACAAGAAGCATAGTACACTGTGCTATCTGTGGACTGATCAATGCTTTCTATTGTCTACAAAATAGACATAGACCCAAACATAGACCCCAAGTGAGGTCAAAGGGGTCCTCTGTCCACAGCACGGCCTGCATAGACAACACATATAACCAATGTGATGTTTACCTCTGATGTTTTCCCCGGGCCCTTTTAAGTGGAAACAGACGGTCAATGGACTATGTAACCTCGCCGGGTATGAACAGAGACATAATATAATAGTGTCATTTTTTCACATTAGATTCTTGACACCCGTGTTCCGTCTACGATTAAAATATAGAAGGGAAAAAAGCCCCTTGATAGATGTTCTGCTGGTGCAGGTTGGCAGAAGGTTTTCATGTAAATCCAATTTATTTTGGCAATCGCTTGGAGCAGTTAACTTATGTCAGCTGAGCGCTGTATTACAGATAGAGTACGCAGCGTCAATGTTGGGAAAGCTCTGTGAACATTGTACGAGGGCTCACACCAGTCCTGGACGTTTTCCATTTATCAACGTTTACATTTAACTCTTATCGAGGGTTAATATCTGAGTAAAAGGGACCTGGCAGGTAAGAGATGCTCAAACCCCTTGAAAAGCAGTTGGTGAACCGCAGCTATTTCATTCTGCCCGTCATTCAGGCAGCATAAAGTAGCTGACGGTCCCCTTTTATAGAGGGTGGGGTGCTCCCACTATAAAGTTTGTTAGTATATTTATTGGATAAGCCATTAACCCCTTTAAGCTGAAGGACTGAAAAGTACTTAAAGGGGTTTTGCCACGATGTAATGTTGACGTGGGATCCTCCAAAATGGGTATTTAATCACTTTTCTAAATGTATGTATTAAAAAAAGTGAAGCTTGTGAGATCTACAGCCTTCCTTACATGCCCTTAGTTTCCTGACAGTTTACATTAGACAGGACCAGGAGCTGACAGGAGCTGATCTGGCCATGTTTGCATTTCTTATCTGATGGCAGGGAACATGAACAAATTTGAAGGGACTGGGGAGAAAAGACCCTGTGTCTTTTGTATAGAGAATTCACTGGTTGAAATGTAATTATCTGAGTAAACATGCAGACTCTCCCTGGATCCCTGCTCAGCCCTCCTCCCCCCTGCATCAGTTTGTGAACAAATGAAAGAACGCTGCCTGCTCAGAGATTATCATCTTCTCTCCTGTGCAAAAATTTCAGTTATCCCCCGTGGGTTTGCCAAACATGTTTACTCAACTACAGAGACTGAATATCAGGAGCGTGCATGGGGGGTGGAGGGGATGAAATCACAGAGGAGTTTATTTTTTTTTTAAACACAGAAACACAACGCCCCTTTTTTCAAGCCTCAAAAGGAGAGTATCAGCCTGTTAGGTAAGGAACTCACTTCTTGGCAAAACTCCTTTAATGAGCAGCTAAATTTAGTAGTTTTTGCCTGCTGGCCTTTCAACGGTCATAACTTTTTTATCTTGTAAGTGACGCAGTTGTATGGGGGCTGGTTTTGTGCGGTTGTATTTTTGGGGGCGTAGTTTAAGTTTACAAATAAATTACAGCAGAATTTGTAAAATTTTTGTTATTTATTTTTGTTTTGTTTTTTAAATTATTAAATTAAATTATTTTACGCCATTCACATTTCAAACTAAATAACCTGATTAATTCTATAGGTTATTACAGCTTTTTCTTATTTTTTTGTAATGCAGGCGAAATAACTTTTTCATCAAACATTTATCTTTATTTTATTGTTTCTTTTATTTATTTTTTCTACAGTTTCTTTTATGTTTTTTACTTTTTTTTTGTTCCATGAAGGGAGAACTATTGCCCTTTTTTTTAATACTCTTAGTAATGTATTAGCATATTCATATATGCCAATACAGTATCATCTGTGTCAGTTAGACACAGGCAGCAGTCAGGGCAGCACACTGTCAGCCCGGATCACTGGCTTGTTACACAGACAATGTTGGGGCAACTCTAGGTCCCCACGGCTGACTGTGCAGCCATTCCCCGGGCTCTGTCAGGGTCGTTCTACAGCTTCAGGCTCCCACTTCCTGTTCAGGCTGTGGGCGGTTCCAGAGGTTCAGGCTCTCACTTCCTGTCCAGGCTGTGGGTGGTTCTACAGCTTCAGGCTCCCACTTCCTGATCAGGCTGTGGGGTTTCAAGCTTCAGGCTCCACTTCCTGTTCCAGGCTGTGGGCGTTCTACAGCTTCAGGCTCCCACTTCCTGATCAGGCTGTGGGTGGTTCTACAGCTTCAGGCTCCCACTTTTGTTCAGGCTGTGGGTGGTTGTACAGCTTTAGGCTCCCACTTCCTGATCAGGCTGTAGGTGGTTCTACAGCTTCAGGCTCCCACTTCCTGTTCAGGCTGTGGGGGTTCACAGCTTCAGGCTCCACGTCCTAAGGCTGTGGGGTTCTTCAGCTTCAGGCTCCCACTCCCGTTAGGCTGTGGCGGTTCTACAGCTTTAGGCTCACTTCGTTCAGGCTGCGGGTGCTTCCACAACTTCAGGCTCATACTTCTTGTTCAGGCTGTGGGTGCTTCTACAACTTCAGGCTCCTGCTTTTTGTTCAGGCTGTGGGTGGTTCTACAGCTTTAGGCACCCATTTACTGTTCAGGCTGATCTCATTTAATCTGTTTAAGTAGAACATTGTCACCTTGCCCCCTTCATGTGCATGGCTACCCCACTTCAACAGATCTGTGGCTCTTAGGAAGCCTTATTACCCCCCTATTGTCTAAAGTAGAGAGGGGATGCAAAGAGCACCTCTCACTCTGGAGGACCTGGTATGCCCTGCAGCACATAGACAGCCCATAGGTTTCAAAGTGAACAGTGCAATACTTCATATCACCTGCGGGGATGCTGCAGAGAAACAGAATAGATACCACTTCCCCAAATCCCAGCAATCGCCGGGGTCACAGCAGCAGAGCAGGTTGTATCCAGCTTAACACCAGGGCATCCTGCTCTATGGGGGTCCTGGTGGTTGCACCACTAAATCTGGTCTTCTTCTTGACTTAGTGCTGGTCCTGTCCTAATTGATATCCAATTCCTCTCTTCCTGTTCTCGCTAAAACCTAATATTTCAATCATCTACAAGCTTCATAGCCTCAGCCTCGTGCGGAATAAGGAACATTCCTCACTAATCTTCCTGGGAACCCGGGGACTCGACCCCCTAAACACAGATCCGCGCAAGGAAAGTCCAACGCTCCTCATCACATGGAAACAGAAAATCCAAGAAAACATCCTTCCCTCAGCAGATACCACAAACCACAAGCCTGAGGGCCAAGCGGCTGCCGAGGGGGAGAGACCCAGGGGTGCGGAGATACAATGTCATCACCCCAGCTGGACTTAAAGGGGAAAGTCATTACTGATTCATAGTAACAAGTCTGCGGCCGTCATCATCCCTGAAGATGCCAGGAAAATATCTACTACATCCTGGTGTCCCTGCAGTCAGGCCCAGAGCTCAGAGCTTCTGCTTTCTCCTGAAGAGCCACAAACCTTACATCTCACAAGGAGAAGGAGGACTCTGGAGATGTCTATAATGTAAAAAGGAAGGAAGCTCATTAACATGGGAAAAACTGATCAAATTACTTGTATTTCATATCTCTCTGCAGTATTTATCTACCTACATTCCATCTATCTCCTATCAGTCTATCTATCTATCTATCTATCTATCTATCTATCTATCTCATATCTATCTATCTATCTCATATTGTAACGGTCTGGTAGTGGATCCGCTGAACCACCACAGGCGATGGTGGAAGTCCACACCAGGGAGGGAATCTAAACCCCCGTATTCCCCAAAGGGCCCAAACCCAAAAGGGGGGGAATGGATTCCCTGCGGGGGGAGTCTCCCAGGTCGCTTCCCACGGGGGGGACTTGCCTGGGGTGGCACCCAAGGGTAGGTGGGTACAGATTGTTAGGGCCGTAGTCGGGGACGGCAGGAGACGGGACAGGCGGCTCTGGTTCGAAAACGTGGACAGGAAAAGGGTCTGGGCTGGCGGCAAGGTTCTGTCAGTAAACTGGCTCGGGGTTCGGTAAAACGGTAGACAGATTAGACACAAAAAAAGCTTTCTAAAAAGGAATACACCAAAAGACCCGGCAAGGCTCCCGGGGAAGGGGCCCGGGATTTTAAATAGGAACAGTGGTAATGAATTACCGGGAAAAATGCCCCTTTTTAAATTTCACACTGCCGGAGGCACACGCGGGAACCCGAAGGGGAAGAGCAGGGCGGGGCCCGGGGGTAAGTGATGGGGCGGGTCCCGGGCGGAGGGGACCCCGGACCTGAGGTGCGGGGGGGGGCGCCGGGGGTTGGGACACGGGATTGCGCCTGCGACCCGGGACGGAGGCGCGGGGCATCCGTACAGAACCCCCCCCCCCACCTTGGCCCCCCCCTCCTGGAGGGGGGAAAATTTCGGGATGAGCGCTTTTAGGATGTTCTCCTCCTGCTCCCAAGACCTCTCTTCGGGCCCCCCAAAACCCCTTTCCGAAACAAAAAAATCACTTCCCCTATTCCCCCTTTTTACCTAAGATCTCCTTGACCTCAAAACATTGGGGGCATCAGCCAAATGGAGGAGGGACACCCTCGAGAAAGGGGTTTAAGGGAAAAGGGGTTTTAGTAATAAAATGGAATTCTTGGGGAATTTTCGCATGGAAAGGGTGAGCCGGAGTTTGTAAGAGACCGGTTAATGCGAAAATAACCTCAAAGTCCCGGGAAAGCAGGGCCCCAGTTTATAGGAAGGCATCTTAAGGGGGGAAAATTTTGGGCCGACAGCCACACCTTGTCCCCCGGGGAGAAGAAGGGGAGGACTTCTTCTTTTACGCCTGGTCTTCGGCGCTCGGAAGTCGGAGCAGAGACGGGGGTCTGGACCAGTGGTCTTACGCCGGGCCAGTGGCCCCACCGCCGGAACCTAGGAGGGGGATCCGAGGGAGAGGGGGGGCGGGGATCAGCCCGATAAATGTAGAAAGGGAGACCCCCCCGGGGATCGAACTAGGGAGTTTAAGAAAACTCCGTCATGGCGGGCAATTGGCCCGTGTCTTAAGGGCGGGAAAATTTGCGCAGATAACACCCCAAACCTGGTTAAACCCTCCCACGGCCTTTTTCGTTGAGGGTGGTAACCGAAGAGAAGTCGAGCTTACCTGAATTTGGGAAAAACCCAAAGAAGCATTTATGTATCATCAACTTGAAAAAACTTTGAGACTCTCGGTTCACTATTTGATCAAAAATGTTTTTAAACTGCCCACGACTTTCAACGTGATCTCAAATCGGCAGTCCTATGCTTCTTTTTTCCTCTCAAAAGAGCCCCAAACGGCCTCTACTGGTCAACGATTTGGGTCGATTGAAGGGAAAGATACAAGGACTGCCCGATTTTGAGATCCATGAAAGTTGTGGGGGCTTAAAAATCTTTTGATTTAAAAAAAGTGAACCGAAGTCCAAATTTTTTTTACCTGAAGTTGGGGACACGGGGTCACCAAAACCCCGGGGACAAACTGAACCCCACCCGAGACATTTGCTGAAGGGGGTCCACAGACGGAAACGTGAAGAAAGAAAAACACCGCCAGGCGGGAGGCAGATGGCTGGGGGCAAAGGCCCAAAAAGCAACATCTTTTAGAACCGATCAGTATCACCCAAATAATGGGGGGTTTTCCAGATGAAGGAGGGAGATCGGGTTTAAAGTCCATAGCAATATTGGTCCATGGTTTTGAGTTTGGGGGGGGGTGCAGCTGTAGTAGGGGTGCCGGGTTGGGGAGGCCTTGTTGCGGAACAGGGGTTACAAGACTGAACGAAGTCCTTGACATCCTTTCGGCTCTGGCCACCAATAAACCGGAAAAATTTGGGGGAACATTTTTCGAGCGCCGGGATGACCGGCCACCCAAAGGGGCAATGTCCCCCCCTTTAAGATAGCTGCGGGAGCAGGGCCACATGGTCTTTTCCCGGAGAACCTCCAGAGGTCAAATGAGTGCCGGGGAAAGTTCTGGGGGGGGGGAAATTTTGTGCTTGGAGTAAATGTCCCAACCCCCCATTTTGGAGACGAGGGGAGAGCGTCGGCCTCACGTTTTTCTCGCAGCCGGGGAAATGGATTGGAAATTAACCCGGGGAAAAAAAGACGACCCCCTACCGCCCTGGGTTTTAAGTCGCTAGCCATGTAATATTGGAGGTTTTTGTGGTTGAAATAGATGCAGATGGGGGTGACAGCCCCCGGGAGAAGCCCATTCCTCCAAGGCCACTTATGCCAGTAGTTTTCCCCGGGCGCCGTCGTGGGTTTTTCTCGGCCGAAAGAACGTCTTAGAAAAGAAGCCACACGTTACAGTCTTGCCCGGGCCCTTCGTGTAAAAAACTGCTCCGGCCCCCACAGACGAGACATCCACTTCCAACGGAAGGTTTTTGCGGGATCCGACGCAAAAGGGCAGATGCCGAGAGAAGGCGGACTTGAGCCCGGAATGCTTCTTTAGCTCGATGGCCACTGCATGGGTTAGCTTGTTTTTTGGTAAGGGCCACAAACGGGGCCACTAGCGTTAGAAGTGGGGGTAATTTGGCGGGAGAGTTACGAAGCCCGAAGCGCTGTATAGCCCGAGGCCGCCGGGGGCGGGCCATGCAACACGGCAGAACAGTTTTGCTGGATCCATTCGTAGGCCTTGGTCAGAAATGACGTAACCCAGAAACGGGAGGCTAGTCTGATGGAAGAGGCACTTCCCTGGATTGGCATACAGATGATTCTCCTGGAGATGCTTCAACACCTGACGAACATGGCTGCGGTGAGTCTCGAGGTCCGGCGAGTACACCAAGATGTCATCTAGGTAAACCACTACGCAGGTGTAGAGCAGGTCTCTGAAGATGTCATTCACGAGCTCCTGGAAGACGGCAGGCACATTACACAGTCCGAATGGCATCACCAGGTACTCAAGGTGCCCATCCCTGGTGTTGAAGGCCATCTTCTATTCATCGCCCTTGCGGATTCAGACCAAGTTGTAGGCCCCTCTCAGATCCACCACAAAGAAAACTTCCCACATGTATAGCTCACAGGAATAGAGATATCGAAACTACCAAAAAGAAAAAAACTACTCCTTTAAAACATACCTTTTAATAATACCGATAAAAATTACAAAATATTACCTACAAAAAAGTGATAGGACACCTACCAGGGGTGAGGACAATATACCTACAATATCCCCTAGACTACACACCCTATAATACCTCTCACAATCGGAGAACCTGCCCCGATAAGGGCGACCCCAAAATAAGCTCCTAAACTGTCCCCTACACACAGTACCGCCTCCTTTTTTATATAACCAGCGGAACCTCAAAAATGAAAAAGTAGGGGCCAACAGTAAAGAATCACAATCTGTGATACCAAATAGAACAGATATGCAAAGAACATCAATACAGATACAAGTAAATAGCACCTATAATAAAAAGTACTTATCTGTACCAATTGACCCAAAAATGGTAAATTAGGTCAATGTGATGACAACAAACAGGCGTCGTTACAGATAATGCGCCACTAAAGCCCCAAACGCGTTTCGTCCCATTCCAGGGACTCCTCAGTGGGTCAGAAAAAACATATCCATCTACAAAAATAAATGAAAAACACACTAAATACAACCTAACCAAAGGGTGAACATTAATGAATCAAATACCAAAAGAAAATACCTGAATCTCCAGTAAATTCATCGCCAAGATTCAAGTAGATGTTACCTACATAAGGGAGTTGGTATATCTCCCTACAATGGGGACTAACACATAGGTGTTAGTGTCTGGTGTCCCACAGCTATGATACACACCTGAGGGGATATATAGACCCCCAAGGGTGAACACTCCCCCACACATGGAGGAGAAAAAACGCCCCCTATTCACTATATCAAAGTGAATGTACTCACTCACAGCAACATGTCCCAGATCGGCGTCTGACGTTAGGTACTGCGCATGTCCAAATAAGGCACATAAGGGCGTCAGCCTCGTTTTCGCTGACGGCGCCTGCGCCAACGACGGCGCCACAAAAAGATGCACCATGAATGCGCGGACAAATAAAAATGGCGGCGCCAGCATCAGCACCTTTTTCGCTGACGGCGCCCGCGCCAACGACGGCGCCACAAAAAATGCACCACGACCGCACAGACAGATAAAGATGGCGGCGCCAGCATCAGCACGCCAAACTGCGCACGCGCCACGGGCCCACCAGTACAGTAGCGCCGCAATGTAAACCTAGCATCGCGCCCGCGCCGGGCATAGTAATTAACATATTAGCCCGCGCATGCGCAGGTGGCGCTAGTACAAGGCGCATGATAAAAAGAAAAGAAACAACAGTGTTTCCACTGCACGTTACTATAACTACCAGACGATGCATGCCCAGCATCTTGATGGTGGCGAATGTTAGACCCGGGCAACAAGCATCATCTATACCAGTGTCCAATAGTTAATCACTAGATATACTCAATATGAAGTAGATATAGCAATAGTGCACAAAATGGAACATAAAGTAGTGAATACAATCAGATATAAATCTAAGTCGAATGAGGTCTGGCGTATAGAGTGATAATAAAGGGAATCTGTGTTCCTATGCGGGTTATAAGTATAATAGAATCTCCAAACGGTAATTACAGGAAACACGTAAAGGACAGTGACTCATTCAGCCCCTTGGGAAACACACAATCAAGCCTATAAATCAATTGTGTTTCATGCTGTAGAGAAGGGAGTTTGTCCCAGTGCCTTCCCCCTCCACTGGGGTTTCACCAAGTCAAAAACCCCTGAATTGCATCACATCAGTCCTACCATTGTGCTTTTCCCATACGTGTCTAGCAATTGGTGTATCATGTTGTTTTTTGATATCACCAATGTGTTCACCAATTCTTCTCCTCAGTTCTCTGCGTGTTTTCCCAACATACTTAAGCTTACAGGGGCATATGGGCCCGATAGACAACACCAACGGAAGTGCAATTAATAAATCCTTTGATAGTATATTCGTGGGAACTATCAGTGTCACCAAATGTTTTACAATTGACCACATATTGACAAAATTTACACATACCGCATTTAAAGCACCCGTTGGGTTAGACGCCGATCTGGGACATGTTGCTGTGAGTGAGTACATTCACTGATATAGTGAATAGGGGGCGTTTTTTCTCCTCCATGTGTGGGGGAGTGTTCACCCTTGGGGGAGTCTATATATCCCCTCAGGTGTGTATCATAGCTGTGGGACACCAGACACTAACACCTATGTGTTAGTCCCCATTGTAGGGAGATACACCAACTCCCTTATGTAGGTAACATCTACTTGAATCTTGGCGATGAATTTACTGGAGATTCAGGTATTTTTTTTGGTATTTGATTTATTAATGTTCACCCTTTGGTTAGTTGTATTGAGGGTGTTTTTTTATCTTTGTAGATGGATATTTTTTTTTTCTGACCCACTGAGGACCCTGGAATGGGAAAAAAAATGCTTTTGGGGGCTTTAGTGGCGCATTGTTGTAACACCCTTTTGTTTCATCACATGCCCAAAATTTTCCATTTTTGGGTCAATTGGTACAGAAAAGTATTTTTTTAAATAGGTGCTATTTACTTGTATCTGTATTAAGTTCTTTCATATCTTTCATTTGGATCACAGATTTGTGTTTCCCTTTACTGTTGGCCCCTACTTTTTCTTTTTTTGAGGCCCCGCGTTATTAAAAAAGAGGCGGTACGTGTGTAGGGGACATTTTAGGACTTATTTTGGGGTGCCCTTATCGGGGCGGGTTCTCCGATTGTGAGAGGTATTATGGGGTGTGTAGGGGGGATATTGTAGGTTTATTGCTCACCCCGGGAAGTTCCTATCACCTTTTTGTGGGTTTAATTTTTTTTAAATTTTATGGGTATTTTTAAAAAGGTAGTTTTAAAGAAGTAGTTTTTCTTTTTGGTACCCCCCCTCAATAAAATTTGGAGAAGTTTTTTGGCGCCCTGCAACGGTAAAAAAGTTCTGTGATCAAGGCAAGGGGTACCGGTTTTTCACCGTGACTTGTTCATACCCCATTAGTCTTGCAGGGCCGGGGAACCGCCCTTCTTTACAAAAAAGCCCCCCGCACCCGGAGAACGAGGGTTTCCCCGAATGAACCCCTTCCGGAATTCCCTGGAGTACTCTGACATGGCTTTGTTCAGGAACTGAAAAGGGGAAACTCTGCCCCGGGGAGGAGGGTAACCGGCCCAAAAAGTATGGCAACTACAGATTGCGGGGGAAGCCCTTTTTAGTTGCCCTGGAAACACAGGGCGTACCCAATACTCGGGCGGCAGACGGGGCAGGGCTCACAAAATTGTCGGGGGCGGGAGCGGGAAAAAGCCCCGGGGGAGGCGCCACCAACAACCCCCCCAAGTTGGGCCCCAAAATGGTCACTTCTCCAGACCCAAACCCATTTAGGTTGAGAGGACCCCGCAAAAAATGGAATCCCAGGGGGGGCCGCAACAAGGGGGTTTGAGGCAACACAAAGGATATTTCTTCTTAGTCAGGCCCCCCCACGTGGGGGGGCCAGGGGGCTTGGTGACAAACTGGAGGTGTCGCAACGCTCCCCGTGACAAATTGAGATAATGACGGTTTTTTTTTCCAAGCGGCCATGGGAAGCCGAACTGCTTCATAGAGACTGGGGGATAAATTCCCACCGAGCCCGAATCCGGAACGCCGGAACCTGAAGAGTACCAGTTTCAACACACCTGCACTATCATCAACAGGCTGGGGAGGAGGGTTTTCACCTAGAATGCCTCTCCCACAGATCCAGTGCGGAAGTTTTCCCCCCAGGTTGGGGGGTTTGGACAAATCCTCCTTAACCTGGGCTGCCACATAGAGGGACAAGTTCTTCTGCTGACCTGGACCAACTCTTCCCCGAAAATGAGCCCGATCCACCTGCAGACTCCTCCGAGATGTTTTTCGCGTGGGGCAGGAGACCTCTGGAAAAAAACCCGGCCAACTGGGAACCAGTGAGGTGGGCTAACAGTTCTCTTGCCGAAGTTCCTCCTTCCCTCAGGAAACGCCATTTATCGTTAGCTAACCCCAACAAGTCAATAAGGGGTGGGATGTCTTGGGTCATACAAAACCTTAAAATTTGGCTCGAGAGCACTTTTTTTAAAGTGGCACACAGGCGGGGTGTTTCCCCAAAAGTTCTGAGGCCAAGGAGCGGAATTGCACCGCGTAGTCTCCTACGGACAGATCTCCTTGACGCAGGTTTAGGAGAGCTGTCTCGGCGGAAGATGCACGAGCAGGTTCCTCGAACACACTGCGGAACTCTCTGAGAAACGACTGGAGGTCCGCTGTCACTGGATCGTTCCTGTCCCACAGAGGTGTAGCCCATGCCAGGGCCTTCCTGGAGAGGAGGCTGACCACGAAAGCCACCTTCGCACGTTCGGACAGGAACTGGTCGGCTATCAGCTCCACGTGCATAGAGCATTGGGTGATGAACCCCCTGCAGAGTCTCGGGTCTCTGTCGTACTTGGATGGGAGCGACAGCCGAAGCTTGGGGCCCCCGAGAGCCACAGGAACTGTTGAGGCAGGGACAACCACTGGAGATGGCGAAGGTTGCTGCTGCTGGGCGGTGACGAGTTGCTGCAACATGGAGGATAGCTGGGTAAGTTGCTGCGCCTGTTAACCTAGTTGTTGTGACTGGCGAGCAACAACGGTTGTCAGATCCGCCAGGCTGGATAACAGCACCTTGCCGGGATCCATGGCCGGATCCTACTGTAACGGTCTGGTAGTGGATCCGCTGGACCACCGCAGGCGATGGTGGAAGTCCACACCAGGGAGCGGAATCTAAGTAGGTCCCGGTATTCACCAGAGCCCGCCGCAAAGCGGGATGGACTTGCTGCGGTGGCAGCCAAGGGTAGGTGTGGTACAGAGTTGTTAGGCAGGCTCGTAGTCGGGGACAGGCAGGAGATCAGGACAGACGGCTCTGGTTCGTAAACGTGGACAGGCAAAGGGTCTGGGCTGGCGGCAAGGTTCGTGGTCAGTAAACGTAGGCTCGAGGTTCGGTACACGGTAGACAGGATTAGACACGACTAAGAACGATTTCTCCAAAGGAATACACACTAAGTATCCGGCAAGGCTGCCAGGAAGTGTCCGGACTTAAATAGGAACAGTGCCCGGCTATGCCCAATTACCGGCGCACTGTCCCTTTAAATTTCACACTGGCGGCGCCGCGCACGCCGGGGACCCGAGACGGACAGAGCAGGAGCGTGGCCGGGTAAGTGACTGGTGGCAGGGACCTTGGTGAGAGCGGACCTGAGGTGCGGGACGGGGCGCCGCTGGGTGTCGGGGCACGGATGCGCCTGCGACCCGGGACGGAGGTTGCAGGGGCATCCGTGACACATATCTATCTATCTCATATCTATCTATCTATCTATCTATCTATCTATCTATCTATCTTTCTATCTCAGATCTATCTATCTATTATCTATTATCTATCTATCTTATATATATCTATCTATCTCATATCTATCTATCTATCTATTATCTATCTATCTCATATCTATCTATCTATATCATATCTATCTATCTATGAATCTAGGACGTTTAAAAGAAAAAAACCCGGGCAGTAGCGCTCATAAGTATAAACGTGTCATGCACTCATGGGCTATACAGTGATAGGTTTATTCACTTAAAAGACACATACAAGACACTGATGAAGTGCCGGTATGTGGCTACGAAATGCGGATTTTAATATTTTATTTTTGTATGTGTCTTTTAAGTGAATAAACCTATCACTGTATAGCCCATGAGTGCATGACACGTTTATACCTATGAGCGCTACTGCCCGGGTTTTTTTCTTTTAAACGTCCTATCTAATCACCACGAGGTCTTCTCCACGTGGGAGTCGGGGATTGCAGAAGCTGCCAAGGTTCAGAGCTCTAAATAGAGCACATAAGCTGATAAGAGTGTTGTGCCTCCTAATATAACGCACAACATAAAAAGGTGAGCAAAACTTATCATTTGTGATACTTATCTAATCAAACTTATTCACTATTGTGCGACTTTTTGTTTCCCTTTTTTTATATATTACTATCTATGGATCTATCTCATATCTATCTATCTATCTATCTATCTATCTCATATTTATCTATCTCCTATCTATCTATCTCCTATCTATCTCATATCTATCTATCTTTCTCATATCTATCTCATATCTATCTCATATCTAACTATCTATCTCATAAATCTATCTAATATCTATCCATCTCATATCTATCTATCTATCTATCTATCTATCTATCTATCTATCTATCTAGGAGAGATGGAGACAAAAAACAGGTGCACAATAGTGAAGTACGTACTTTCTTCAAAAGATAGAAGAAATTAATAGCCGTGTATGCTCACCTGGATAGGTTGTGAAAACAATAGGAGGCACAACACTCGTATAGACTTACAGGGGTTTTATCATTACAAAGATCATGTCTCAGATTATGAGGACAGTAAAAATAAGCACTTTGTAATTGGGTTGCATTACCTCACTCACTTGGTTTAGCAGATATGAGCTTTTCTGTAAATCTGTGTTCTATTTCTGCTGTTGCTGGTCGGACACGCCCCCTGGACGTTTCCCGCCCCTAGACACGCCCCCTGCACTGTGATTGTCTGGCTGAAATTTCATTCAGCCTGTTGGGATACGCCCCTAGACAGGAAACGCCCCGGCCCTGCCCCCTGCGCTGTGATTGGCTGCCTGCATACTCTGTGTTTACTCCCCTCTGAGCTGTTAAAATCGATAGTGAAACCAAGGTCTGCTGGCTCTATGTACATCTCCCAGCTCTAGGGTGAATGATCTGGGCAATTACTGGCTGTTTAAAGGGCTTTTGCCAAGAGGTTGATTCACCTCCTCACAGGTCCAGTCCTTAAGCTGCTACTTTGAAAAGAGGGTGTTCTGTTCCTCAGATCTAATGCAAGCCCCGCCTCCTTATGATGTCATCATCTGTAGTGTATAACATAAGGATTCAGCAACATGGTTGCCCAAGCTGTTTGTGTAGTGCAGTGCTTAGCTGATCCGCTCCGCAAGAGAGAGGTTAGGAGTTCAAGCCCCATCAGTAGCTTTTTTTTTTTCTTTTACAAATTGTACACATATGTAAAGATATGAAAATATATGTGTGAACATCTATAATTTTATTTATACACACACAAAGCTCCCCTATATAGAGTCCCATCCTCACAGTAGTCACACCAAGCACTTCCAACATATGTGATACAATGCATATACTCTGGGGGATGAGACATGATATAGGGGAGCTATGTATGTGTATATATATCATTATAGAGATTGACATATGTATTTTAGGTCTCTCTACATATGTGTAGAATTTAGGGGTGGGAAAAAAAATACTCTGTGAGGGACTAGAACTCCAAACCCTTTCATTGTAAAAGCAAAGCTCTACCGCTGCACTACCAGCCCAAGTTAGATCTAGGTTGAGCAGGGTCTTCTCTCAAAGCTGATTGCTTCTTCCCCCGTTCTTTTCACTCACATGTCACTGACAGCAAGCAGAGATCTTTACTTGAAGCTGACATTTGTCCTTGTAGTTGAGTAAAGATATCTGCCTGTTGTCAGTACAATTTGGGTGAACACCACTAGAACAGAAGTAAAAGCTGCTGGCTTTCAGTGTCATTTGTGTGTAAACTAAGAGATATAACAGGTGCTTGCTGGAGCTTGTGGAGCCTGAAAGCTGCAGACATAAGAAGCATGAAGGAGGCTACAGAGCTGTTATATCCAGACAACCTTCTGCATCCCCTGCTTCATACAAAATGATGATGTCACAGCTCTTCAGTGAGGGAGCCCTCCTGGAGGAGAGACACGCCTGCTGAGGAGAGACACGCCCCTGGATTTCAAACTCAATCTGAGAGAATTAGCTGAACAGCACGAACAGCTCAAACGATAACACCCCTTTAATGGAGCTTATATCCAAGTTAAACACGGCACAGAGATATCTATGTCTATCTATCTATCTATCTATCTATCACATATCTATCTATCTATCTCCTATCTATCTATCTATCTAGCAATCAAAGTAGAAAAATGACGGAACTGCGGCGCTCTTGGAGGATAAACGGATAGAAATACCTTCCTTTTCAGAGTGTTTATTGTGTAAAAGCGAGATTACTCTCATAAAAATCACTGAACACTTAACGCGTTTCGCATGGTATACCCATGCTTCATCAGAAGTATTGGGTGAAGTGGTTTTCACTTCACAGGTGTGCCCTGTCAGGTTTAATAAGTGGCATTTTTTGCCTTATAAAGTGTTCCCAAGTGCAGTGGCCAAAAAACCTAAAGCCTAAAAAGAAACTGGCTCACAGAGGACTCCCCAAAAAGGAAGAGAAGAGTCCCCTCGCTGCAGGGGAAATTCATCCGAGTCACCAGCCTCAGAAATCGCAGGTTAATACACTCAGATAGAGACCGGGGTCAATCACACAGAGTTTAGCAAAAAGACAGTCTTACAACAACTGTTAAGGGAGACTGTGGCAGCAGCCTTATGGTAAAATAGCTCTCGGAAACCACTGCAAAAAGGCTTGAAAAAGGCGTAATGGCCGAAACGTTGCCTGTGGACAGTTGGAAAAAAAGTTTAATTTATTTTTTTATCTTGGGGTGCTGCGATTTTTTGAGGAAGAGTGATATGAGAAGATAAATAATGATAGAAGATAATAGATATGGGGAAGATATGAGTATTAGTGATAGTATGGATAGAAAATAGTAGATAGAAAAAAAGATAGATAGTAGTAGGAGTGAAAAATAAAAAGAAAATAGATGATGAAGATGTAAAAGTTTGATAGGGATAGATAGAAGATATTAAAAATAGATAATAAATGATAGTAGATAATAGATAGATAGTAGATAAATGATAGAAATATGAATAGATGATAGATAGATAGATAGATAGTAGATAGATATGAATAGATAGGTAATAATGATATGAGAAGATAGATGATATGGAACGATAGGTAGATACATAGATAGTAAGTTAGATATTAGTAGTAGATAGATAATGATAGTATGAGAAAGATAGAGGGATAGATAAATATAATAGATGATGATGAAGATAGAATGGATGATAGTTGATAAAATGTAGGAGATAGTAAATAGAGATAGATAGATAGGTAGATAGATAGATATGAATGAAAGAAAAAATAGATAGATGGGGAATAGATAAATATGAATAGATAGATGATATGAGATAGAAAAATAGTTAGTTAGAAAGATAGTTAATATGAGATAGTAATAGAGATGGGTAGATGATAGATAATGATAATAATAGTTGGTGATGGAATGATAGTCAAGATAGATAGTATATATTGATAGTAGATAGAAAATTAGTAGATAGTAGATAATAGATGGGATAATAGATAGATAGTAGTTTGAGATAGATAATAGATAAATAGATAGATAGGGATAGATAAATTGAGATATATGATAGGTAGATAGATAGATACGGATAGATAGATAGATGTAGAAGATAATGATAGGGGATGTGGGATAGATAGTAGTCAGATGGGGTAGATAGTAATATGAGTAGTAAATAGATAATAAAAGATAGATAGATGATAATAGATAATAGATTGGGAAGATAGGAGATAGTAGATAATCGAGAAGTAATATGGATGATAGATAGAAGAGTTAGATAAATGAATAGATGATAGACATGGAATACAAATATAGATTTTTTAAAATTTTTTCTTTTTTTCTTTGTATTGATGTGTGTCCCGGAAAAAAACCTGAGGGAGGGGTCGAGCCATGACTCTACAAGATCGCATTTTGGGGAGGGGGCGCCTATTGCTGTGTTTGGGCGAAGCTGATTCCTTCATGCGCAGGTAATTTTCTTGCAGAGAACCAGAGGGAGGCGTCCTTCCAAATAGGGAAATGGCAACATTTTATGACATTAGCACTTATTCAGGTTCCTTTGGGGAACAAAGAAGGATTGCTACTTTGCCGTAACCCGGCCACTCCAAGGCTCTTTGAGGCGCCAATCTGACAAGCAAAAAAAAAAAAGATTGCTTAAAGTTGCCAGATCCTAGAATAAGTCCCCCGGTAACCAAGGTGGAAAAAAATTTTTCTGGGGGAATATTTCGATTCTCGCTCTCGCGCTGATGCTCCGCGGCCCAAAAAAGCCCCTTCCCTCGAATGTGGGGCATTGGAGGGAAGGTGCCGGGGGTGTTTTTCTGTTGCCCCTTCGCCCCCTAGTTTTTTAGGAAGTCGTTTAGGGCCATTTGTTTCATTTATCCCCAGGGTTAAAAAAAAGCCCGCTTTTGTTTTATTTGGGCCCTTTCATTTTTTTGGGGAGGTTATTATTATTATTTTAGGGGGGAATTTATTTTATTTTTTCTTTTAAACATACAAAGGCCGGCAAGTTAAAGGGTGAGACACAATGAAGTTTAAGGGTTTTGGGATAGCAAGGACTTAAAGGGGCTTCATCCGATCATTCAACCTTTGTATGGGGAATGGGCCGATAAGAGTAAAAAAGAGAGCTAGGTCTTGGTGTCACTTTTTGAAAGTAGCATCCTTCGATTTACTTGTTTGGTTTGAAAATTTCCCGCCATCTTTTAATGGAGGGATAGGCTTATGGGACACGTTCTGGTAGTGTCCCCAGAGACCTGTTCTCCCTTCTAAAGTATATTTGCCAAAGAAAAATGCAGCTTAATAAGAAAGCTTGGTCTTGGTGTCACCTATAGAAAGTACATCCCCTTACAGATTTACTTTTTTGGGTTTCAAAATTGCCATCTTTTTTAAGGATTGGTGGGGTTTATGGGCGCTGCTTCCAGTGGGTGTCCCAAGACCTAGTTCTCCCTTCTAAAGTTTTTTTTCCAAGAATTAATGATCAATAAGAGAGTTGGTCCTGGGTTTTAAATAGAAGAGCATCCCTTAAGGTTTACTTGTTTGGTTTGAAATTGTCAGTCTTCTTTTAATGGTTTTGGATATGGCTTTAGGGGACGCTGCCCCAGTAGGTGCCCCCAGCGCCCTATTCTTCCTTTAAAGTTTTAAAATTGAATATTTTTGTCTCCCTACACCTTTATGAAGAAACTTTATCCCTAGACTCCCAAAAAAGGTCACCACCCAGCAAGTAAATTTCCCCTGCTCTGTGCGAGGGGGGGGAAACACCCTAAAACACGTTGCAGATGTGAGAGTGCATTATAGAGGAGTTACTGGTTGGTTTTTAAATTTCCTATCATTTTTCAAATCTTTTTAATGGTTGACTGGGACTTTAGGGAACGCTGCTAATCCTGGCAAGCCCCCCCAAAAAAGTGTTTAAAAAATTTTTTATTTAGCCTTTTGTGGGATTTCTATTTTGGGTTAAAAACCCCAAATGTTCAAAATGATTGCAGTAAGGGACTCTTCTATAGACGTGTCACCAGAAACTTCTTTTTCTCTATTTTGCCATGGCCTGTAATTTTTTACACCCTTTTGAGCTCTTTTTTTTAAAAACAAATTTTACCCCATACAAACCAGGCCGCCGAATTGGCTTTACACTTTAGGGGGAAGCACCCCAAAAAACTGTCTGCCTTTGGGGGGCCCTTGGGCCTTTTAAAGGGGGAGTTATTGTCTTGACTTTTTTTCCATGTCATGTTTTAAGGCTGTTTTAAGGATCAATTTGACAGCAAGGAAGGCTACTTCACATAGGTGCACCAAGAACTAGCCTCTTCCCAGAGTGTAGGTATATAACCAGGGGGCATTGCATGGGGTATAAGTCTTGCTCCCCCATTAAAAACCTCTCGGATAGCCAGCCAGAACCTGCTGTTAACTGACGTACATGGGGCAAATACCTCAAAACAGGTTTTGGGGTTTATTGGGAGACTCTAGGGTTTAATACCTTTCCAATAGTTGGCATCGTGTAATCCCCAGTTTCAAAGCTTTTTAATGGGATGGCTATGGCTATAAGGGATGCTTCTCCCGATAGCTGGCACCAGAGACTTTCCCTGAGGACATTGCACTGCCTATTAGTGTATTGAGGCCGGGTGTTTTAGAAGTACCCTCTGGCAATCGTGCACTTATAAAACCCTCTGTGCCGGCTACCATTCATTTTCATTCTCCTTGGCGCACAAGCGCCGGGAAGAAGTGACGTGTCTCTTTCTCCTGGAACATAATACGCGTGGGGGAAAATGGCAGGTAATCATAGCACTCAAAGAGAGCTATTAATTGCCCTTTTTGGGGGAGTAATTTGGGCAACTACATGCCGAATTACTCCCCACAAAGACACCATCTGGACATACCCTTAGTTTCCCTGGACGTTTACAATGGTCATCTCAAGGAGAAGTTTTACCCTTCTAGAGCCACATTAAACACCTCTTCCCCATTCATCCAGAACCCTGCTTTGCTCTGATGAGGGGTAAACAACCCAAAACTTGCATCTAGAGAGGATAGAGTATGCCTTATGGAGAAATCACTGACTCAGCTTCATATCCCGAGTCGTGTTTCAAGGCTTTTTTAATAGGTTGCATGTGACTGTAAGGGTCGCTACTTCCGATAGGTGGCACCATACAATTCCTTATGTTTTATGGGTCAGATGTGGCTGTAAGAGATGCTACTTCTTATTGGAAGCACTTTTTAAGTTCCAGAGACATTACTTCCGACAGATGGCACCATGTAATCCCTAGTCATGCTACAGGGCTTTTAAATAGGTGGGATGTGGCTGTAAGGGACGCTATTTCCAAAAGGTGGCACCAGAGCTTACTTTGCATATTTCCTGTGGAGGATTGCATGGCACAGAAGTCTCTCTACACATTTGTGCTACTCTTGTCAGTTACAAACTTTATCCCCCAGCTAATGCTGCTTAATGGTTGGGGGCATGGCTGCTGTTCCCTAGGCCTAGAGCAGTTGTATGATTAATGTCAGCATCCCTGGTGATCTAGGGCATGGAACAAGTCCATAGATGTAGATCCCCAGTGATCAAGGGCAGTTATGTGATTAATGTCAGCATCCCTGGTGGTCTAGGGGTTAAAAAAAGGCTCAAATCTGTATTCCCAGTTTGGTGGGGAGGATTCCGGGGGAAAGAGGATCTGAAAAAGAGCCCCTCTGAAGTACATTTCCCCGCAGTAGACATAGTTCCTTGGGATCACGATGATCACTAGGGTTGAAAAGCGAGACTTTGGGGTGTGGCTGTAAGGGGCACTATTTTTAAAAAAGGGGACACCCCGAGCCCACTTTGCATATTTCCCGTCGAGGATTGCTGGCACAGAAGTTCCCACCTTTTTAGTTGCAAACTTTATCCCCTAGCTAATGGCTTAATGTTTGGGGAAAGGCTCTGTTTCCCGGTCAGAGCCCATATGTTTTGTCACATCCCGGGGTCTAGGCATGGAACAAGTCCATATATATAGATCTCCCCGTGATCAAGGGCTTATGTGATTTGTGTCAGCTCCCTGTTGGTTAAGCACAGGTTTTCAAACGAGGCCCCCAGCTGTTTGGGGAAAATACAACTCCCTTATGCTTTGTTAATCTATAAATGGGGATGTTTGGGGGTGTTTTTCCCAACAGCTGGAGGGCCGCCAGTTTTTACACCCGGTCTAGAGTTTTGGGAAAAAGTCCATTATATGATCCCTTGTCAAGGGCAGTTATGGATTATGTCCCAAACCCTGTTGGTTGAGAAAGAATAAGTCCATTTATAGATCCCCGTGATCGAGGCAGTTTTGTGTTAGTGTAGCATACCCGCGGGGCTAGATATGGAACAAGTCCAAATTATAGATCCCCAGTGACAAGGGCAGTTATGTGATTTGTGTCAGATCCCCTTTTTTGATATGGAAAATCCATATATATGTCTAATGATCAAGGGAGTTTTGTGAAAGTGTAGCATCCCTGTTGGTTTTTGAATGGAATCGTCCATATATAAATCCCGTGATCGAGGGCATTATGGATTAGGTTTAGTACCTGCGTCTAGAGTATGGAACAAGTCCCTTATAAGCTCCCAGTGATCGAGGGCAGTTAGTGATTGTGTCAGCACCCCGGTGGT
>JAODAL010049263.1:0-28312 GCA_025379985.1 Phyllomedusa bahiana
GGCCCGTTTTTTTAAAAGGAAGTTGTGGGTTTGGCCTCATTCCCCCCTGACGAAGCCAAAGGGGTTTGGGAAGAAACGTACGTTGGGGTTGTGGGTGGTGTTTCCCCCCGGGTCTGATGCTCTTTTTTTACTATTGATTTAGCATTGATTTATAGTTATGTATTATAATCATTTTTTTAAAATTTACTACATGTCAGTACCGGGGGTGGTGTATTGTGTGTCCTTTGCATGTCCCTTTTAGTTTTTTTTTTTGTGAAATTTATGTTTTGTTTTTATTGTTTCTTTAAAAAAATGATTTGGTTTTATTGGGAAATAGGTTGCTGGTTTGTTTTTTTTTGGCGTTACCTTGTAGAACTTAAAAAAATTTCCCAAGCACACAAAGTTTTTTAAAAAATAAGCAACGGGTTAAAATGAGGCTAAAAAAATTTGAAAAAAACATTTTAAAATCGTAAGAAAAATAAAATTGTACGAGCCCAACAAGCTCAAAACCCCCCAATGATACAAAAAAAATGGCGATAGAGAGTTTGTTCAGCAAAATGAGGAACCAAAATAGTTTTCCCTTTGTCAAATAAAACCTGACCCAAAAAAACCTACACAAAGCCCAACATCTTTTTTTTAACTCAGATATCAAAAATCATTATGTAAAACCAATATAATAATGAAAATATAGAAAATGCAAATGAGGAAGTAACATATTTTTAAACAACAAAAAATTTTGAAGCTCGGGAGCGCCCAAAAACTTCGATGAACCAAACCAAATAATGCTTTGTCAACAGACACTCCCAAAGTGATAGAATACTGTCACCAAAAAAAAACTGGCTATTCAAAACTCCAAAACAAAATTTTCCCCCTAACTAAATGAAGTATAAATTCCCACCAAGCCATGGGGAAAAATTTCCCAAATCTCCATCAATATTCCTATTATCACGTTTTAGAATCTATGCCCAAAAACAATGTTGATTTGAAAAAATTTACCAGTTTTATTTCAACAGACGTTTTCCCTATAGAATCCTTTTGTAACAAAACCTAAAAACCAACACGAAATCAAACTGGATGATCCAGCCATAGTTAATTACGGAAACTAACTTAAAAAAACACCCACATTCTATTTGGGGGGCCAAAACAAAATTGGGGAGAATTTTGAGAAAATTTAAGAAAGAAAAACAACAAATCTAAAATAGTAGTCCGAATCAAGTTTTCTCTTCTCTCCCACTTCTACTCAAAATTCACCTCCATAATACTCCATTATGCTAAAAATTTAATAGAATTGAATCAAATTTCAAAAAACCCCCAATTAAACACAAACCCCCTTTTCTTTGCCCCTTTTTTTAGACCAAAGCCCCATTCACCCCCACTCAAAACTCCATTAAAGAAAACCCCCACAAGGTAAAACGAAAAATGCACAGGGGTTGTGGGGGGGAAACCTCTAATAAAAAAAAGACTGCCTAAGGCAAGAAAGGATTTCCCTGATTCGGAGTGAAAACATTGGGGGAAAAAGGGGAAATTTTCAACTTGTCTAACTATGCACTCATGAGGTGTATAAAACTACAAAAAAAAGGTTTCTTTTCTCCCACTAATAATAAAATAAATTCCTTTGAACCCTTTTTGGATATCCATAATTTTTAAGAAAACTGATTTTAAAGGAGACATTTTCTGAAAATTCCACCCACTCAAAAATGACAAAAAAAATTTCAGTAAAATAAATTTGAGTAAAAACCAAAAATAAAACTTTTATCCTTTTAATTCAAAAGGACCCCCTTTTTAAAAACATTCCGGGCCTTGTTTTGAAAAAAATTCAAAATTGGAACCCCAAAAGGACAGATCCAATCTGTCTAAAGACGAGCGAGAGCATTAAAAAATCTAAAAGAAAAAATGAACTGTCATACGCCCGAGACAAGGGGGGTGGTATAGTTGTTGAATTGGGATGACTATCAAAAGGAATCATTTTCATTCTTTCTGATCAACATATTCAAAATATTTTCCACAGACCCTTTAAAAAATTTAAAAAACAGCTCGAACTTTTTTTATAAAATGTCTCGAAGGGTTAATAGACAGTAAAACCAAGAAATTTTTTGTAAAAAAAACCCTACATACCTTTTTTTTTTTTACCAAAGCTGCACAAAAATATGACAAATCCTCAGGCAGAAAAATAATTTCAGGAAAAAATTCCCCCCAAACTAGCAATCTTTCCATTTCCTAGATTTGCATCTGCACAATACTTGTAATTTTAGAAAGCATCTCAAAGATTCAGCACATTAATATCACTTCTTTCTGTATTGAGGTGGGGAGAAACTACTTTTACACTCTGGATGTCTGCTCTCTAAACCAATATTCCCCATGAAATAGGCCCAAATTTGGTTAAAACTTTTTGATCAGGCGCTACCATTAAAACAAATAGAAATTTCTAAAAAAGAGGGAATTCTTTGTATTAAAAAAATTTTTCCAGTACGAAGCGCCCCCTACTGGCGAAAAAGGGGACCGCAAGGGGAAAAAATTAGGCCCGCCTAAAAAAAATTTGTTCATGGGTCTATTTGAAATTTATTATATATATTCTTAAAACATTAAAACCCCATGTTTTGTTCATTAAAAGATTCATAGATGACTTTTTTTATGATGGAAGGTCCACGGAGAAATAGAGCTATTTCTAGAGCAATTTTTTAAAAAGATTTTGGCATTTCTCTAACAGCTTCCCATAAACCAAAAGGGAAATAGAATTTTTGGATTTAAAAAATTTCCAAAGAAAAGAGGGTTTTTTTATCACTTCCCAATTATTTAAAATCTTAGACTCACATTTATTTTAATTCAATAGTGCACATCAAAAACCCTGGTTGGTTAACATTCCTATGGCCAACTTAAAAAGAATAAAAAGGAAAACGTACAGGACTATACTTTTAAAGAACAAAAAAATTTATAGAAAAAAAGATTCAAAGATAAAAAAATATCCTATTCAAATATTATCAGATGAATACTAAAAACCAAAAATCTGACCCAAAAAAATGTCTTGTGAATCTAAAAAAAACTGACAAGAAAAAAAAATGGCGATATAAGAAAAAAATAAAAGAATTTTTCTGTAACCAGCAATATAACACATTCATAGAAAAATAAGAAATATCTTGCGAAAAATTGGTATTGTACAACAGGGGCCCCAAACCCGGGGACAGTGATCCTGACAGCCAGGCTTTTTGTTCAGACGAGCCCAAAAATAAAGGGAACCCGGCCCAAGCAAGGTTTTGCAAAAAAAGAACAAAAAAAAGCCTGTCCCCTAAAAATCCATGCTGGTCTCAAGGAAGTTCTTGCTGTAATTCACTAGGTTGTTATGTTGTAAAAGCAATGTAACCACTGAATATATCCATCTTGTGTCACTCATGAAAAAATAAATCAGACACAACTTGTCAGTAATTCCCAGGTTTTTTATTTTTTTGTTTACAGTTTCCGTGTAAAAATACAAAATGTGGGACTACAACTTGTCCCCCAAGATCCCCTGAAAGGCATAGAATAGCATCAAAAAGGGACCTAGACAAGGGGTCGCAAAAACTTCACGGAGACACACAAACAGGGTTTTTCAAAATTGACAATCACTCCCTTTGACAGGGTTCCTCTTGAGGGGACCACAAATTCCGTTGTTACAAAAAGAGGAAAAATTTTGGAGTCCCCCTTTTAAAAACCCTCCCAACCCCAGGGTTTAAATGAAGTGGTTTAATTGATCCCCTAAAACATACCCCAATGTGACTTAAGTGTAGTAGGGTCTATGATCAAAAGCCTGATCATAGTATACAGCCAAGCCATAACACCCAAAACAAATGTCTGTTGGTGCAACAGTTTTTTTTTTTTTTTTTAGTCAGCACTATTAAAATACTAACAGTATCTGATTTCCCTGTACTCAATTGTTTTACCCTTCCAATACAGTTAATCCTTTTTTGGGGTTTCTCTCACAGTTTTTCATATAAAACACATTATCTTTAGTTTCAACAAATTTGGAAACATAAATGCAAATCAAGTTTTTCCCCCGACCAAAGGGAAACATTAAATCTTACATCAGAAGTACAGTCATCTAAGGATACTAGTCCCTAATATCCCATTTCCCGAATCACTCACCTTTTTTTGGGAGATATTTTTGTCTGATGTGGACTCTCACAACACTCGGTGCGTCCCCCTGCAGTCCCAGATATGTGTTATTGCATCAAAAAAATTTTTTCTTTGAATACAAATTTTTTTGTCTGTCAAAAGTATCTTACCCGCCTTCTATGACAGTTTCAAAACCCTTCCTAGACTTTATACGTAAATCTCTCCCCCCTTTTATATATACAATGTTTCACCCCAACTATATAAGCCCCCATAGTTGTGCTTTTTGGGGGGATTCCCTCTGAAACCCTTTGTTGAGGAAAGGAAATTTGAGGGGAAATCTTCTCCATTTTCAACGTCTCTTTCCCATGTATCCCTCAAAATCTCTTTCAAATATTATATGGGTTCACGTTAAAGTATGATAATATTTTCATATGTTTAACCACCTATTTTCAAAAAATTCCAGAATATGTAACTATCAACAATTTTCCCGGTATTACGACCATAAAGGATGCTGACACTCGAAGTTATAAATTGAGTTATTATAAATATTTATTGAAATTAAAAATTTGCTATATTTTAAGTAATCCCAAAAAAGTTAATCACACGTTTCTTATCCAAAGATTTACAAAAACCGTCCACACAAAGGGTTTGGGTGCCAGTGAGACGCCTCGATGTGAGTTTGACTGACAGGTGTCATCTCCAGCCAGATGTCTCCTAGCACCGGATGAGCCGCAGTCACATGGAGCGGGATTAGATGTGATCTATGTGTATTCTATTACTGTCTGACACTATAAATGTCCCATCTCTGAATGTGTGAACATGCCCCTGATGAAGTGCCGGTATTCGGCTACGAAACGCGTAGGGTTATAGATTTTATATTTTGTATGTGTTTTATTAATTTTAAATAAATTAACCTAACACTGATTCAGCCCAATAGTGCATGACTCACTTTACCTCTGAGCGCTGCTGCCCGAGTTTTTCTATTTAGACTGTATCTATTCACCACGAGGCTTTTCTTCAAACGTGGGAGTCGGAACTGCGGAGCTGCTGAGGTTAAGAGCTCAAACCTGAGCATTTATGCTGATATGAGAGTTGTGCTTCTGGTTTTAACGCACAACATGAGGAGGTGAGCAAAATTGCTATTTTATCATAAACTCCTGTCCTAACATAATTCACGATTGTGCGCCTTCTCTGTTTCTTTTTTTTATATATAACTAAGAGACAAGTTATAATTTGCATCTATGTATGAAGCATTAGCTGATAAAACATTCCCAAACTTTCCTCTGTTTTATCCGAGGGAGGGGGGAGGCCTTGAATCTCTTGCTGTTAGCAGGCACTGCATCCGTGTCAAGGAAAGCTGTGAAGATATCTGAAACTTCGATAAGGATGTATAGCAGTAAAAGCAGTTTAAACAAACTATCTGATGAGCTTAATAAGAATGTAATGATGAAACAGACTTTGATGTTTTTTCCTTAAATCATCAACTTGACATATAATATATATATATATATATATATATGTTTATATATATATATATATATATATATATATATATATATATATATATATATATATATGTCAAGTTGATGATTTAAGGAAAAAAACATCAAAGTCTGTTTCATCATTACATTCTTATTAAGCTCATCAGATAGTTTGTTTAAACTGCTTTTACTGCTATACATCCTTATCGAAGTTTCAGATATCTTCACAGCTTTCCTTGACACGGATGCAGTGCCTGCTAACAGCAAGAGATTCAAGGCCTCCCCCTCCCTCGGATAAAACAGAGGAAAATATATATATTGTGGCAGAGCGACATAAGGCAGTCGCAGGGTACTGCCACTAGGTAGTTAGTATGGCTGCTATGCGGCTAGTGATGGGTTGCCTTTCCCAGGGCGGTCATAGCGTTGGGTGGGAGGCCGCCCCACGTTCCAGGCCAGGTTTTGGGATAGTCCCTGGATGGCTATAAAAGCCCTTAACCTGCAGGTGTTAAGGGGGGTGTGGTGTGCTACCTGATTGAGGGCTCTTACCCCCAGGCTTGACGGAAGCCTAAAGTGTACTATGAGAGTACAATGCTGTCAGTGCTGGACGGTAGGTCCTGACCGCAGGTTAGTGAGGGACTCACTAATGTGTAGATAGTGGCTAGACAGCCTAGGTGTTTATTTGTATTTTTGTATGCCGTAAACGTTTTTCTGTGTTGAAGGATAAAGCTGGCTGAGACAAGACCTAAAGAGAACCCTGTGTCAGCCTGCCAGTCCGTTTACCAAAGTGGCGATCCCTGAGCCAAGGAACCCCCAGGACGATCCAAGATGGCGTCGGAACGCAAGCGAGCATTACAACATATATATATATATATATATATAATATATATATATATTATATATATATATATATATATATCATCTGCTTCATAATAAATTTACACTAAATACGTCTTGTTAACATACCCTTAGTGTTAGGGGACATTCACACTGTATTTTTGCTATTGCGTAATTTTAATGCAAAGGCGATGCATAGTGCCCAAGGCAGATTTCTGGCTCCTATACTCTATTGTTTCACAGCATGCATATGCCTGAAAGAATTGACATGTCTATTCCTTTCAAGCGTGTCTAAAATTACAAGAGTAAAAAACGCGTTGTGTGAATGATGGTGTGTATTTTACATTGCAGTCTATGAGAAGTGTTTAGAACACTGTTTTGGGCATATTTCGGCACATATGTTGGCATGAAATACATGACAAATACACCATGTGAACATACCTTAACACTGATATGCATTCTAATAGGAACCGACTTTAGCCATGACAACTCAGAAGACAATGAACACAGAAGTATTTATTGCAGTTTGTTTCATTGTGGGTCTCCTCTTGCCAAAGAGTTGTGTACATCCATAGGATCCTCTTTCACTGGATGTTTTTCCAGTAAACACCATTTTCAGTATACTCTCAACAGTGTTTCAAGAGAAGACCTCACAAGGTTGGCAGTCTTTAAAAATAGGATTCCACTTGAAAGCAAAATATTGTTGGCACCTTAGCCAAAACTTTATTGAAGAGTATTAAAAATTTCCATAAAACTGTAGGATCATGCCAGCTTCCGGTATTTCAGGCCATTTTACTGGCCCTTGATCACAGCACAAGGGGATAGCTACATTCCTCTCCTTAACCCCCTCCTGATGGACGATCATTATAATATGGCTCTAAGTTTTTTTTCCCTCCTCGCCATCTGAAAGCCATAACTTTTTAATTTTTCCACCTACATAGACGTATGAGGGCTTTTATTTTGCGGGACAAGATGTACTTTCTAATGGTGTTATTCATATTACCATAGAATATACTGGGAAACCACCAAAAAATTCTAAGTGGGGCAAAATGTGAAAGAAAATACTTGCGCCATGTTCGCGGGTGTTTTGCTTTTACGGTGTTAACTTAGAGGGGCACTGAATAAAGGAAAGAACCAGGGACGACTAAATATTTTCTTATTTAAACATTTTGTAATTGACTTTAAATTCTATGTTTAATCCATTCGGTTTGAGAGAATTCAACCTATTAAATTAATTACAGAATTCTCTCAAACCGAATGGATTAAACATAGAATTTAAAGTCAATTACAAAATGTTTAAATAAGAAAATATTTAGTCGTCCCTGGTTCTTTCCTTTTTATTTCAGTGCCCCTCTAAGTTGGGGTGGTTTTCTGTAATATGATGTATATATTCATTCACATGTATGTATGTAGGTGCGTAAATGCACATATATGTATACGTATGGTTACTGTATATACAAGTATATATACATTTTGTAATTTTTGTCTTGTAATTTTTGTTTTTAATTTATTATTATTTATTTCTTGTTTGCAGATTTCAAGAAGGGGAAATATGAACTACCTCCTACACAAGAAATATATTTTTTGAAGCGGCTATCGACATTTCTGGACGCCAAGAAGAAGGCCTGTCCTCCGACCGAGACTCGGCTGCAACTGCCGGCGCCATCTTAGGAAGGGTCGCAAGTGCCGGGGATCCGGCCGCCGCGTCCCTTCACCACAGGGACCAGCCTGCTGCATTGCGGTAGCCTACGGACGGCAGAAAGAGAGTAGCCGGCTGCCTGCCACACTAGAACTTTGATCCGTGCTCTCTGGGACAGCAGCGTGAAGCGGTCTGTGGACCTCCCGTAGGGCGCGCTATGCCACCCTGAGATCCCGCTTCTGACTCATACCTGCTGCGGCGAGCAGAGGAGCGAGGCACCTGACAGTGACAAAACCAGCACTTACCTGCCCCGGAGCCTCTACCTTGACGGTCCCAAAGAAGCAAGACCCCGGTGGACCTTCTCCGGTGCACAGAGCCGCAGCACACGAACAGCGGGAACCTCCGGTGAGTGGCGGGAATCCCCGGGGAGAGGAGGCGCCATCTTGCTCGCATAACCCCTACTCACTAAAATAGTGACAGGCCGGAGACATCCTCCTTGCAAATATAACAATCCACATAAGGGAAACCTAAGGAGAACCTAAGAACTGAGCAATTTTTAATTCAAAGCCACCTTTTCTCATACTGGGACACTGGTAGAGTACACCTTATCCTCTCCATCTACTATCCCTATATAAAGGGACCAACTGGACTGCAACATAAGGGTTACTGTGGATATTATCAGCTTCTCTACATAAGCCATACATCTCTGTCCACCGGCCCTAAGAAATACAAGCTTAAATTGCATATTCAGTACAATATCTCATCACTGCACTACACTCCTGGTGCAGAATCACCCCACCACATTCAACGCCGGTTAACCAAGTGAGTGACTTAAAACAGCTTGATCAATTTGATACTCTAACTTCAGTAATGGGTGGAAATTCTAAAAAAAATAAATCCCAACCCACTAAACTAACAGAATTTTTTCAAACCCCTTCAACTCGCTCCCAGAACAGAGAAAGAAGGAATCTCTCCCCTCCACTTTCGCAGGCCTCATCCAGGCAAGACTCAGTCGATATGGATCATCAAAATACTTCAGAGTCTTTCTGTACATCCGAACAAACCCTCCAACGTCTGTTCTCCTCATTTAGAGAATCACTTCAAAGTGACTTCAAACAAATGATGAATGACTTAAAAACGGATATGCAAGCCATTGTTACTAGAACTGACCATGTAGAGAAAAAAATGGCAGAATTAGCAAAGTCTCATAACCTATTAATCGACGCTAACGCAGCTTTGGAGGATGAGGTCCAGAAACTATCTTCAAAAGTACTTAACCTTGAAGACCGATCACGCCGCAATAATATCAGACTCCGAGGAGTCCCTGAATCGGTCACCCCAGATGCTCTATCCTAGTTTCTCTCTGAGCTAATGGCAGTGGTCCTCCCAGAAGCATCAGATCAAGACCTGATTGTGGACCGTATTCATAGATTGCCAAAACCTAAGCATCTTGGCCCCTCTATTCCTCGAGATGTAATAGCGAGAATCCACTTTTTCAAAATTAAAGAAAACTTTCTCAAAGCTATTAGACACCACTCGGATCTTCCGGAGAAATTCAGAGGTATATCTATCTACCCGGATTTATCAGCAGGTACAATGCTGAAAAGGAAAGAGTTCGCCCCAGTGACAAAAATTCTGAGAGAAAATAACATCCCATACCATTGGGGCTTCCCAGTCAAGCTTGTCATAACTAAGGACTCCTCTACAACAATCTGCCTTAATCCCTCCTCGGCCAGAGATCTTCTATTATCCTGGGGTCTGATTTCCACTCCGACCAACTCCCCTCCGTCACAAGGAGACCACAGACCTGGTCCAATAACACCGATTTGGTCAGATCCCTCTCGTCGCTCCAGATCTAGGCAAAATGACTGACTAATCCAGAAGGCAAAGAATTCCTAATTCCCTCAGACTTTCCCTGTTGAAAGGTCAGCCATCTTCGTATTCCTAAGTCGCGGTCTCTCCCTGTAGGACCTACACAAAGACTTTTCCCCGCCTCTGGTTTCCTGCTAAGGAAACAAGCCTGATTTTAGGTCATGGACGTTTCAATACGACCTATTGTTGTTAAACTGGTTTTATGTTTCTATGCCATAGAATTTTGGTGTCAAATATGTGATAAAAGGTATGATCATTGTTTCGATAGATTGGGAATACTAACTAGAATCTTTATTAGATACTATGGGGATTAAGGTTATGTCTTACAATTCTAACGGGCTCAACTCTCCTCATAAAAGATCATCATTATGGAAGGAAGTGCTAAAAGCCAAAGTAGACATAGTGTGTTTACAAGAAACACATTTAAAATCTGAAGACCTCCATCGTTTAAAACATAAAAATTTTCCCCATGCTATAATGGCAACTTCTGGCCAAAAGAAGGCGGGAGTAGCAATTTTTGTTCGTGACACTATTGCATTTAAGCTCCTTCATTCCATAATTGATCCTAAGGGGAGATTTATTATTCTCTATTGTGAAATCAACTCTATGCCGTATACTCTAGTAAATTTGTATGCACCTAACACTGGACAATTATCCTTCATTAACAAAGTACTCACCAAAGCAAAACAATCTTTATTTGGGAACCTTGTGGCGTGTGGGGACTATAATGTAGTGGTAGATAAATGTTTAGACAGATCGTCCGGTAGCTCTCATTATTCTTTAGAACTTAAAAATATCCTGGCACGGGAAAACCTACATGACCCCTGGCGGTACCAACATGCTGGTGAATTAGACTATACCTTTTATTCTCACTCCAAAAATACGCACTCGAGAATTGACTACTTTATAGTCGATAGGGGGACCCTTCAAAATGTATTATCCACAGAAATAGGAATAACCACTTGGTCTGATCATGCTCCCACCTTCTTGACCCTTGCGGACAAGATTTCTGCCCCAACTTTCAGATCTTGGAGGATTAATCATTTCCTATTGAAATCTTCTAAGATAGTAGAGGAACTCCAAAATACACTCACCGACTATTTTTCTCTAAATACTCCTTCAGCACCATCAGCAGAAGCCCTGTGGTGTGCCCATAAAGCAGTTATAAGAGGAATTTGCATTAAAATCTCAGCAAGGGAGAAACGCATTAGAGAGAGCACGTTAAATGCCCTGCTTAAAGAATTGGAGACTCTAGATAGACAATTCAAAGCAGACCCTCGGCCAGTGACTAAGGAGAAATTATTTGTCTGCAGGAACAAAATCCGCAATCTATATATTAATAAGTGTGAAGCGCATCTGACTAAACTAAAATGGAATTTTTACCTCCAAGGAGATCGTCCTTCTAAACTACTGGCTAATAGAGTTAAAGCACTGCAGACGAGAAATAAGATCTCCCACATCACAAAATCAGATGGCTCTAAAATATATGACCCTCAGCTTATTGCTGACTCCTTCGCACAGTATTACCATAACCTTTATAATTTAAAAGATGATCCACACACTCCTGAGGTGCCTAAAGAACTTATTAACTCTTTCCTTGCTAAAGTACAATTGCCTGCGCTGACATCCAACCAATTGGAGTTATTAAACGCCCCTATAGAGTTACAAGAAATAGAAACAACTATTAAAAATTCCAAATGCAATAAATCCCCAGGCCCAGATGGACTCACAAATCAGTACTACAAGCTATTTTCTGATACCCTTGTCCCACATCTTGCTTCAATTTTTCAAGAGATCATAGATAAAGGCTCTGCTCCCCAAGAAATGCTCTGTGCAACAGTAACCACTATACCCAAACCAGGTAAATCCCCTGATCAAATCGCTAATTATAGACCCATATCATTACTAAACTGCGACATTAAGTTACTTGCTAAAATCATTGCGAACTGCTTAAACTGTATCTTACCTTGTTTAATTAATAAAGATCAAGTGGGCTTTGTTAAGGGCCGACAGACACGGGATGGCATTAGAAGGGTCCTGGATGTGATCCACAAGATCAACCTAGATAAAATCCCCGCAGCTCTACTATCGTTGGATGCAGAAAAGGCCTTCGACCGACTCAATTGGGACTACTTAAGGGCAGTTTTAAACAAGTTCGGATTTATAGGCCCCATACTGAATGCTATTACCTCCCTATATTCTTCTCCCTCAGCTAAAGCCCTAGCTTCCGGTTTCTTGCTCGCCTTTTCTATTTCTAATGGAACACGTCAGGGTTGCCCACTTTCCCCTCTGATATTTATTATGTGTGTAGAACCTCTCGCTGAAATGATTAGACAAAATAATCTGATCTCGGGTATCTCCCTCTACAGCCAGGTACATAAAATTAGCCTATTCGCAGACGATATCTTAATACTATGTCAAAATCCAGAAGCTTCCCTGTCAACTCTTCTTCAAATCCTTAATTCATATTCCTTAGTCTCCTATTATAAACTAAATAAATCAAAGTCCAGTGTTCTCCCCCTGCACATCGCTCCACCCCAAAAGCCCTTACTATAACAACTAGGTTTCATATGGTCAGAAACCTCTATTGACTACCTAGGTATCAAAATAACCCCCTCTTTAGAAACCACGATCTCCACTAATGTAGAATCATTGTACAATTCGCTATCAAAAGAGGTAAATCGCTTATCTCAAATCCGACTATCCTGGCTAGCTAAAATAAACATTTCCAAAATGTTATTACTCCCCCGTTTTCTCTATATCTTGCGATCCCTCCCATACATATTCCCAACGGATATGACCACGAAACTCCAGTCCCTAATCTTGAGATTTATATGGGGATCTAAGAAACCCAGATGTAAAAAACAATATCTATTCCTCAGCACTAAAGAAGGGGCCATGTCAGTCCCTGATTTAAAATTATACAATTTAGCCGCTGTGCTTGAACCTCTACATTGCTTTTGGGTTGCCCCTGATTTGCACCACTGGTCTCAGATTGAAAATTCTTCAGTTTACCCTTACTCAGTCAAAGACCTCTTAATCGCGGACTTGTTCGACCTTAAACCTCCAACTCCAACCTTTACGTCCCTCCGACATGCTTTCCAAGTTTGGAATTCATATGTCAAACCTAGGAAGTGGGTTTACTTCGCCAAACAAGAATGCCGTTTGTCCTTGTTCAAACTAGCAGCCCCTCATTTATTGCTAGATAACTGGGTAGCCAGGGGAATCACGAACATGGCACTTTTGTATGATAAGAAGATTCTTAGAACCTTCACTGATGTAATGTCAACCTATGATATAGACCGATCCAATTTTTTTAAGTACTTACAAATTCGTCACATATTACAAAACTGGGTTTGGCCAAAAAAGCCCAAATTAGTCTCCACCTATCTAAATTTCCTGCAGGGGAAAAAAGGATTCGAGAGAGGTTTATCAATTACATATCATTCATTGCTGACTACAGATAATCAGCTCAAACCGAACTTCATCAAAAAGTGGGAAGAAGATTTATCTGCCACGTTTTCTTATGACACATGGATAGCAGCTAGCACAGCCTCCACCAAACACTCTAAATGTATAACCCATCTAGAAACTATGAAAAAACTACATCTCAGATGGTATCTATCCCCTACTCAAGTAGCTCACTTCACACAATCTGGATCAGCTGTTTGCTGGAGAGGCTGCTGCTCGGTGGGTACTCTACTTCACATGTGGTGGCACTGCCCCGTAGCCTTAGCTTTATGGGGTCAAATTGAGGAGCTCATTAATAAATTGTTCTCTCTTAAAATGGTTCTCACTCCAGCTTTGGCGTTATTAGATATAAACCTGACAGAATTTCCACCTCCCTTTAGAACAGTCCTTTACCACATCTTAATAGCAACCAGACTCACTATCGCTGCCCATTGGAAATCTCCGGACGTCCTCTCCATTAGGGAAATCCTGAACAGAGTCAACTATCAATTTAAATGCGAAACTTCCCTTTTGATCCCTCCTCATATAGTCCCTAAAATTAAGGAAAAATGGGAGATATGGACAGACTCGTCCTTCTACGATTCCTCTTAACACTTGACCTCAACCTAGCATAGCCAAGTGAACTCTTGATTGCACGTATCACTTGGACCTTTTGTGTCTACACCCTTCCTTATTACGGTATGAACCTTCTACTTGTTAAGATCTCATCTCACCCAATCTTAATTACACCCTATTGTGAAAATTTGACATCAGCTCCTGAAATTGTTCTGTCTATGGCATTGTTTGTATGTTACTTTGACTTGTTTTATCTGTTCAATTTGTAAATTGAATTCCTCTGTTACGTGACATTGTATGGCGATATAAAATTTTCAATAAACTTCTCATGGTTAAAAAATATATATATATATTTTTATGTTTACATTTTTTTTTTTTAATAAGTGATGTTTTTCTTTAATAAAGTAAATATTATTTTTGTATATATATTTTTTTTTTGGTCTTGTCTCTTGTCTTGCGGTGTCTATTTGTGTATGTCCTTTTCTATTGCCCTATGCCATCTAGGTCTTTATTTTTATTCTTTTTTATTTTTCTTTTTTTATTAATTTTTTGTTTATTTTTTTTTATAATTTTTTATTTTTATGTTTGCACAAAGAAAAGTGAGGAGTCACTTGGGTTTGTGGGACTATGTCTTATGAGTCCCAATGTCATGACATTAACTTGCTGTGGCTTTGGGTCTCTTTCTTCGGGGTATTTATGGGCTGCAATTCATTGTAGCAATTCGCTATTTGTTTTGTGGCTCATTGAACGGGTAGCATGCATCACCGGACAGGTGTGCATGCCGCCATGTTCCCCCAGCAATATAGTCGTCCATGTCCCTTTTTGCTTAATTAAATAATTAATTGTTTATTATTTTATTATTATCTCTTTATTCTTTATATATTTATTTCTTATTTTCTTACTTTCTGTGTCCGGCGGTATTCTAATACATTGGCCTCATTGCGTTTGTATGTGGCTGCTGGCTGCCCCTCTTTAAGATGACTTCTGCAATCTATGGTCTCTCTGCGCATGCGCGGGCTGCGGCGGATCCCGCTGTGTGCTCGCGCGATGCTGGAGATCCGGACATGCGCACTTACACACGGCAGACGGCGATACATCTGACCACACTCCATGCAGCTTTGTTTATAACAAGTGGAAGGAGGAGCTCATTCCGCCCCCTTTATATGTAAATAAGCACTTATATTTTATGTTTATGCACCTATTATGCACTGATTATTGCACATGTATATTGAACTTGGTTGTCACATGATGTATTTCACTCAATTTGATTTATTAATGATTTGAGTCTATATTAACATATGTTAGATTGTCACGAATAGTATAATGTTGTAGTTTGAACTGTTTTATTTTCTGATGAATGTAATTTGCATATGTATGAACACTGACCTATAAATTAAGATGTTTGCCACTCCTGTATTGCTTGTGAAAGGCTCTGTGTGAGCCGAAATGTTGCCCAGTGGACATGAAATAAAGCACTTAACTTTTTTCATTTTCTTAAATTTGTGAGTGCAATCGGTTTTCCTTTTTTGTTTACTTATCCGTGACGGGATTTATACCTGCTTGCACCCATCCTAGATTTTTGCTGAAAGGTGCTGCCTGTTTTTCCTATTTCTTTTTATATATATATTTTTATATATATATATATATATTTTTTATATCTAGATATATACATACATATATACATAACACATATCTATCTATCTATATCTATCTATATTATTTATATATATGTTATAATATGTATAATATTATATATATATATATATAATATAATGCATTGTATATATACAATGCATTAGGGTGTACAAAGATGGCGGTTTCCCCACTTCCTGCCTGGGGCTGGAAGTCGAGAAATTGAAAACATGGCAGCCATGTTCAGTGATCGGCACACAGCGATCTCACCGCTGGTGTCCCGTTCGCAGTGAGGAACCGTGTGTGGCACAGTTTCTCATTGATTTAGACGCCACTGCCATCTTTGCTGTGGCGATTAAGTGGTCAACCATTCCCCCGCCCCCCCCCCGACGCGCTGGACCTGGGCGTTAGCTGCAATTAGCCACTAACACCCGGCAACTGTGTAGCGGGATCGCGCTGTCCCTTTGAATTAAATAGTACAATAATCCGCAGTTTTCTGAGTGGAATACGGGGATTGTTGAACATGTTCTAAGTTTTTGGATAAAACAGTGGTTTTGAAATCCGACCTTTTCTATTGAGGTCTTGTTTCCTGGTTTTACAGTCGGATTTTAAAAATCCGATTCCACGTCAAAATCCAACAGTAAAACCAAGCCGTGTAGATATACCCTTACAGACTTCTTTCATAATTGTGCCAAGTGCTTCAGCTCAGAGCTTTGTGATAACACCTGCACTTTAGAAATAAGAAGGTAGTGAAGTTTCAAATAGTCATTCGGGGTTATTTTATAGTCGGGAGATAAGGGAGACAATAATCTTTCTACTTTTTTGTTGAATTGGGAATAATAATAGAAGTCCAAATTATTCTGCTTTAGGTCACAATGAACTCCAAAATCTGGAAGTGAGCTTATAGGGGACCTGTCACATGGTTTATGCTACCCTATCTGAAAACAGGACATGATAGAGGGAGAGAAGCTGAGCTCTGTGAAGAATTGGTTTATAAGATTTGAAGCAAAACTTCTGAGTAAGAAGCGCAGAAAAAACTGACAGGACTCCTTAAAGGGGTATTCTCATTTCACTGATTAGCTTTAAACAAAGGTAAATAAACATCATTAGCAAATACATTGTTAATCTGATTGTGCTTCCCTTCAAAGCTAGAGCGGAAATGATATTATCTCCTGTTTTTGTACATAAGCTCTCCTAGGTTACCGACCACCTCTCTCTGCTCTAACAGGCTCTAGCAGCAGTGGCCATTGATAGACCAGAGAGATGAGATGTCTAGGTGTTGACTGTTAAAAACATAAAGTCTCAAACGGAGACAAAGCCATCTTAAACTTTATTTTATTGATTTTAGAAGTAAAAAAGTGCTGGAGCTGAGTATACACATAGTTATTACTAGAGGTATGAGGGTAATAAATCGCCCTTTTTGTGCATATGGATCGTTAATAAAGGAAAAGATTTGGTTCTACCCAAAAAAAGGTTGTCCGATTTCCCTGCTGGGAACAAATGATTATCAGAGATTGGGAATAATGTCCCTTTAAGGTCCAGGAAGATCTCTGAGAGTCTGCGTCTCCGGATTATTGCCAAAGTATGGGCTGTAGTAAAAGATAATGTTCGTGGGTCTGAGAATGTGGGGTCTAAGGTCAAGAAAGGGAGATGAGAGATTGTGGGCACAATGCCTGCACAATCTAGACCCATAGTTTTACCTGTGGGTTATGGATGCTGCAACTACAACCCATCGCAAAACTGAAGTTGCAGAAAAGGAAATAGAGGAGCATCCCATGGAGTTATCCAGGGTAGGATCAAGGGTAAGGTTGAAATCCCCACAAAATAGGATGGTGCCATGTGTATGTGTATGTAATGCATCTAGGACCTCCAGTAATGGAACCTTACCCTGATTTGGTGCATAAACATTAACTATGATAAACACCCACGTGTCCTAAGAGAGTTAAGTGATGTCATAGATAGGCCCCTATTCTTAATATTCATGGACTGTCTAATAACGGGGTATGTCCCAAAGGATTGGCGCATAGCAAATGTGGTGCCAATATTCAAAAAGGGGTCAAAAAGTGATCCAGGAAACTATAGGCCAGTAAGCTTAACCTCTGTTGTAGGTAAAATGTTTGAAGGTTTTCTCAGAGATGCTATCCTGGAGTATCTCACTGAAAATAAATGTATAACGCCATTCCAGCATGGGTTCATGAAGGATCGGTCCTGTCAGACTAATCTCATCAGCTTCTATGAGGAAGTCAGTGCTAGACTGGATCGGGGTGAGGCACTGGATGTCATATATCTAGATTTTTCTAAAGCATTTGATACGGTGCCACATAAAAGGTTGGTAAATAAAATGAGAATGCTTGGACTGGGGGAAAATGTGTGCAAGTGGGTAAGTAACTGGTTCACTGATAGAAAACAAAGGGTAGTAATTAACGGTACATACTCAGACTGGATCGCTGTTACTAGTGGGGTACCACAAGGGTCAGTATTGGGCCCTATCCTCTTTAACATTTTCATTAATGATCTTACACAGGGAATACTATTTAGAATATCGATCTTTGCAGACGATACTAACCCTCTGTAAAGTAATCAACACAATAGAGGAAAATATGTTATTACAAAGGGATCTGGATAAGTTGGAGGCCTGGGCAGGGAAATGGCAGATGAGGTTTAACACAGATAAATGCAAGGTTATGCACATGGGGAAGAGAAATCCATTACATGATTACATGTTAAATGGAAAAACACTGGGTAAAAGTGACATGGAGAAGGACTTGGGAATCCTGGTGGACAGTAAACTTAATTGTAGCAGCCAGTGTCAGGCAGCAGCAGCCAAAGCAAATAGGATCATGGGGGTGCATTAAAAGGGGCATAGATGCACATGATGAGAACATTATTCTCCCATTATACAAGTCACTGGTTAGACCACACATGGAATATTGTGTACAGTTTTGGGCACCAGTGCACAGGAAAGACATTGTAGAGCTTGAACAGGTACAAAGGCGGGCAACAAAAATAATAAAAGGACTGCGTGGACTACAGTACACAGAAAGATTGGCAAGATTAGGGTTATTTAGTTTAGAGAAAAGAAGGCTTCGGGGGGACATAATAAATATGTTTAAATACATCAAAGGTCAATATAGAGATCTCTCCCAAGATTTATTTATACACAGGGCTGTATCTAGAACAAGGGGGCATCCTTTACGTCTTGAGGAACGAAAGTTTCTACATAAACATAGAAAGGGATTCTTTACTGTAAGAGCAGTGAGACTATGGAATTCTCTGCCAGAGGGACTGGTCATGGTGAATTCAATAACCGAGTTCAAAAAGGGTTTGGATGCATTTCTGGAGCGTAATAATATAACAAGTTATAGTGACTAGGATTCAGGAGAGGGGTCATTGGGTCCAGGATTTTTCTGATTGCCAGATTGGAGTCAGGAAGGAATTTTTCCCTAAAATGAGGACAATTGGCTTCTACCTCATTGGGGGTTTTTGCCTTCCTCTGGATCAACACCTTAGCACAACAGGCTGAACTAGATGGACGACTTGTCTTTTTTTAGCCTTACAAACTATGAAACTATGAAACTATGTAGCCATTAATAGAGAGGATTAAGAAAAAATATCTAGCCTCCTCATCCGCAACATAATCTATTATTTGGTGTAGTAAAGATTTGTGGATGACGATTGCCACTCTTCTGCTTTTAGAGTGTGAGTAATTGGCAAAAGGCCAGTGGGGGCAATATCTATTCTTTATTGAGGGGACTGAGTCAGATTTAAAATGGGATTCCTGAAGACAAAGAATATGTGTTTTTTCGTGATGGAAATAAAAAAGTATTTGGGACTGTTTTATAAGTACTCGGCGTTAAAAGAAGCTATATTAAAAACCCCCATCCAAAACATAGTGGGGGATGAAATCCAAATCCCAAAACCCGATGGACCAAAAAGACTGTAGAGGAGAAGAAGAGGAGAGAATAAGAGGGAGGGAAAGAGGAGACAAGTGGGAAGGAAGAAAAGGCAGGAAATAGAAGCCTGTAGAATTCACTAAAACAGCATCCTGTAAACCAGGGAGGCCACCAAGCCAAAAATTGGCAATGGGGGACTCCCATACCTACTGAGGGAACAAAGAAGACAGGCATGTTCCAGAACAGCTCCAAAATCTAGCTAATACATTTCTATGAACATATATATCCGACACAAAGGATGAGTAATTTTAACAGTAGATGATGACGTGGGCACTAAAGAAATGTCTAAGAAAAGGTAAAGCTCAAGGCAGGATTATTAGATGAACATGTCACATAACAAGCTTTAGCAAAATATTCTCATCCTATTCAAGATTAATAAATGCAGTAATAGATAAAGGATATGGTAGCAGTAATCAAGTGGTGTCACTGGTCATGTTCGAAGGGGCACTACTAGTGACCAGGTAATTCTTGCTTCGATGAGGGTCCTTTGTTTGTGACTTTCTTGGTGGGAGACCTACTGTACTGGAACGTTGGTGTCCTACTGGGGCCATAGGTATGGGTCTTCTGGACAGAAGTGAAGATATTGATGGCCAGTCCGAGAGAGACATATCAGTAATTTGTCAGTCACTTAAGAATGTGGGTACATCTTCTGGGATATGCAGGACATGAGTACAGTCAGCATTGTGAACAATGAGGGCGAATGGAAATCCCCATCTGTGAGCAATGTTCCTTTCTCTAAGCACATTGAGGATAGGTTTTAGCATGGCTCTTTGCGCCAAGATGTGTCAAGATAAATCATGGTACATTTGGAGAGTGTAGCCCTCGAGGGGGAGCAAACTTTGCGGATCCTTTGGAGGATTTCTTCTTTAAAGGAACCTGTTACTGTACATGCCACCCTTGCTGAGGACAGCACAAACTAGTGATAGACATGCTGTTTCCAGATTTGTGTCCCTTATTCTGTAAGGTGCTGTAGTTTCAGAGTATTTAAAGGATTGCTTTTTATGTTAGAGATCTTTCAAAAACAAGACACTTTGCAATATGTGTTCATTAACAGTGCCTTTCCTATTCCTAGATATTCACTCTGGTATGGGCTGCATCAGCTCCTCAGGTTGCTATAGCTACAGACCTGTTCGATCTCTTCTGATAGGCTGCCAGTGCTGGTCACTATAACTACAGACCTGGTGCCCTTAGCAGCTTGTCACTGCAGACCAGTAAAGCCAGTAAACATGGATTTAAAAAATGAAACTGAGAAAACAGGACTGAGGTAAGAGGAATCGACGTAGTGAGACAACCCCTTTAATGCTCAAATCTGGCGGTTTGCAGCCAGAAAAGAGTCCAACTTTTTAAATCAATGCACAGCAGCTTGTAGCTGGAATCTTCTCTCCCTGAAATGTTGAAGTCTAAACAGGCACCAAAAGAGGTAACATATGTAGAGTAAGTTCCCATCTGTATTAAGGTCGTCTTGTCGATGGCAGGTGGGCTTATTACAGTTTTGATGTACACTAAGAACCTCAAATTTTCATGTATCTAAAGTAGTAGAAATGCTTTTCCAATAATTCCTACGTTCCCTTTGACTGTTTTTAGTGCTAGCAGAGTGCTGCTGATATTGGATTGTGTTTGTATTTTACTGCCACACCAGCGTTCACCTATGCTCACTTTTTAGATGTGCAGAACAAACATTGATTGTATGGGGGGGTGGGGGTGACTGCCCCCACTTTGGCTTTTGCACTCCACCCATCTGCACAGGTTTTTAAATCAATGCAGAGTAGCTTGTAGTTGGAATCTTCTCTCCATGAAATGTGGAGGTCTGAACAGGCACAGATAGAAGTAACATATAGACTAGGGGCCACATGTATGAAAACTGTCTAGGTCTAAAACTCACTTTGTAGCCCATAGCAATTAATCAGAGCGCCCCTCTCATTTTTCCAGAGCACTATATGAAATGAAAGGGGCGCTTTTATTGGTTGCCATGGGAAACAAAGTGAGTTTTAGACCTAGACAGTTTTCATACATGTGGCCCTAAGTTCCCATCTGTATTGAGGTCGGCTTGTCGACACCAGGTGGGCTTATTACAGTTTTGATGTACGAAAATGTACACTAAGAACCTCAAACTTTCATGTATCTAAAGTATCAGAAATGCTTTTCCAATAATTCCTACATTCCATTTGATTGTTTTTAGTGCTAGTATAGTGCTGCTGATATTGGATTGTGTTTGTATTTTACTGCCACACCAGCGTGCACCTATGCTCATTTTTTCAAAAAAACTTTTTGGATATGCAGACCAAACATTGTTTTTTTTTAAAGAGTCCAGCTTATTCATGAGCAGGTGTTAGCCCTACCTACCCAAGGCTAGCCACACCCACCTGACAGTCATTCATATGTTTTTACTAGTGTTGAGCCGAACCGTTCGGAAAAAGGTTAGTTCGGCATGAACTTTAAGTATTTTCCAAAGCCAAGCCGAGCCGAATTTTCAACGCAAGTTCGGTAAAAAGTTCGGGCTTGGGGCAGGTTTTTGGCGCCTTTTTCAGCTGCTTCCTTCAGTTTTGGAAGCCAACCAATCAGTGCAGTGCACAGAGGGGGGGGGGGGGGTCAAAAATGTCACCACTGAGGGTGTACGGATCCCATTGACTGCTAAAATCACATGACCGTCTTATGTGTATGTCACTGCATTTCCTGTTGAATGCCATTTCCAACTTACTCTACTTAGTGAACACACTGATGCCTCTGTCTGCTGGTTTGCCAGCAGGCAGAAACTCCATTTAACAGCGAGTTAACACAGGAAAAGCTGCTAGTTAGATTACTCGAGGGAGGGGGGGCAGCTAGCTTAGGGAATTATACACAGCAATATTTAGGGAGTTAGGGAGTTTTGTATAGGTATTCCATAGAAAAAATTGTTTATAATCCTACTTGCCTGTTGCAAATTATAGGCATTTAAGACCACTTGATTTGTTGTGAGGGTTCGTCCATACAAGCCCATTTCACTGATATTGCATAGAAAAAAATTCTGTTTACAATCCTATTTGCCCGTTGCAAAGTATAGGCATTTAATACCACTTGATTTGCTGTGAGGGTTCTTCCATACACATGTATACACTCAAACACTGGGAGAATTTCCAGAGAGAAAAAAGTGTGAATTCACTTAATATTAACCCTATTTTGCCATAGGCAGACTTGAACTCTTTTTCCCTCTACTTATCTTAATATTAATACTTAACTTTTATTTAACATCATAAATACACATCTAACCTAAAGCAATTAAAACTTATGCAACTATCCTTTCTCCAAATCACAAATAAATCTCTCCAATCCACTAATCCTAGGTAATACAATAATCCCTTTGCTGAATACAAAATTTCTCAATAGCACAATAAAGAAAGGGATGAAGCCCTAAATAAAGTGAATTTCCTATCTGATATTGAAACATAATTGGGCAGGGATCCCTAGGATAAGGGGCCATTTCCATTCAATAGTAGTAAAGATGCATCCCTCTGCAGAGGGAAACCAAGAAAGGATTTTGCTAGATTAAAAAGAATAGCCAGACCTCCCCAACATGTTTCGCCAGAACTCTGGCTTCATCAGGGGTAAGAGGACCTCGTTAGCAACGTGACAGCAGTAGAATGGCAAGTAGCCGCAGCAGGCAGTGTGGCAGAAGCGCACTGGTTAACATTTTTAACTCGGTTTTTACCAACTCACCAACGCCTGCAACGTAGGGCAGCATTCGGACACACCGAGACTGCCTTCAGAGCATGGTCCATGACTACAGACAGCTCACCGATGTTTTTGGACTTGATTTGGATCCATTCAAATTCTGGGTGTCCAACATGGATGAATAGCTCGAGATTGCTTGACAAGCCATACAAATTTTATCCTGCCCGGCAGCCAGTGTTCTCTAAGAACGCACCTTCAGCACAGCTGGCGGGGTGATAACTGACAAACGGGTCCGTCTTTCCCCTGAGAATGTGGATCGACTGTCATTTATCAAAATGAATCAAGCGTGGATCTCTGAAGATTTTGTTGCCCCAGTTGCCGATGTCACCGACTCGTAATATTTATCACATCTTCTTGACAATTTGTTATACACATTCCAACATTCATCTATTAAAATTATTCAGTCTGCCGTAAGTCATCTATTAACTGTTTCAGGCCCTATACTGCCAAATAAAATTGGGCCCCCACCCATTACTACTTCCTATTTTTTTTAACAGATTTGTGGGCCCCTTTTCTATTATGGCCCGTGACAGGAGTACTGCCCATACTGCCCTATTGACACCACTGGCGGTAGCAGCCGCTACGGGGCCCTGCACCCTGAGGTGTTCCAAAAGCCCCTTTGACACGTAAGAAGACACCAGTATTGGAAATGGCACGGGTGCCAAAAGGGCAGTACTCCTGTCAGGGGCCTTAATCAAAAAGGGGTCCAGTGATATGTTAAAAAATAGGAACTAGTAATGGGTGGGGGCCCCATTTGATTTAGCTGCATGTGGCCCTGAAACGGTTAATAGATGACTGATGGCAGCCTTGGCTGCCACTGCACCCCGTATAACTACCGCCCTGTCAGCTGAACCTACATGTTCCCCATTGGGATGTTCTTGCTGCCACCACATATATGACATGTTCTTGGGCCCTGGTGCAAAAAGTTATAGGGGGCTCCTGCCAGTTACCATGTGCCATTTCCAATACCGGTGTCTTCTTATGTGTCAAAGAGGCCCCGTACCAGCTGCTAGCGCTGCACCTCCTATAGCTACGCTGTCCTCGTCTTTTCAGTTAGCCTTTGAAACAAATTAATTATTTTAGCCTGTGATTTTTTTTCTGTGACTCTTAGAGCCAAATTTTCTTCACTAAGTTGTTCCACGTATCCATTTTACTGTTATGGATGCTAATTGCAGCTTCTCCTCACCTATATGGGTATAAAAATTAACCAGAACATCTTCTCCCATTGACCATTGACTTTAATGGGGTTCAAAGTTCGGTTCACTTCGAACCGAACTTCTCAAAATTCGAGGTTCTACTCGAACTCGAACTTTTTAGGGTTCGCTCATCTCTAGTTTCTACCTATTCAAAGTAACAGGTTAATCAGTTGTGTGGTGGGTAGGGCTAGCCTCAGGTGGGTGGGTCATGAATTTTTCTGGCTGAAAACTGCTAGATTTGAGCATTAAAGGGGTTGTCTCACTACATTGATTCATCTTACCTCAGTCCTGTTTTCTCAGTTTCATTTTTGAATTCATGGGTATTTACTGGCTTCTACTGGTCTGCAGTGATGAGCTGGTGAGGACACCAGGTCTGTAGCTATAGCAACCAGTGCATGCAGCCAATGAGGCAAGATCAAACAGGTCTGTAGCTATAGCAACCTGAGGAGCTGGTGCAGCCGATACAAAAGGGGATATCTAGGAAAAGGTAGGACACTATTAATGGACACATATTGCAAAGTAACTTGTTTTTGCAAGATCTTTAACATAAAAAGCAATCCTTGTAGTGAGAAAACCCCTTCAACTACTCTAAAACTATAGCATCTTACAGAATAAGGGACACAGCACTAGAAACAGCATGTATGTCACTAGCTTGTGCTTTCCTCAGTAAGGGTGATATAATCTACGTGACATGTTCTCTGTAAGTACAAAGAAATGCACATGGAAAATCACATCTCTTGGGTGCAAGGTTTCTTTGTTGATAGGACGGAGGGCTCTGTGCACTCTGTCTAATTCAATATAGGTATTCAGGGGGCGCTGAAGTATCTCATTGAATATGTTAGATACGGTAGAGTCAGGGGCGTAACTAGAGAAGCCCGGGCCCCATATCAAGCTTTTGGTTGGGGCCCCCACCACCACGAACTTTTACTAGGACCTCTTAGGTCATGCAATTACTAGATAATACAAGGAGTGAACACGTCACCATGAATTTCACCATCATACCGCTACCAGACAAATCCCACTATATCCAGATTAACATTACCAATAGCGCTACTACATACATGGAACAGATTATACCGCAAGAACACGACCACAAATTACCACCAAACAGTGACTGAATAATACCCCTATACTATTACTGAATAAATATCTGTATACAAAGACCTATATTACCGCCATATAGTGACCATATAGTGGTAGGTATCAGTGCGCACAGGTGCCCTACAGACTGTATATTGCCCCCATACAGTCACCATATAGTGGTGACTTTCCCTTTTGTTCTGCATCCGGTCCAGACCCCCATGATGACTTCTCCCGGACACCACTCGTCCTTGCAGATTTAGACACAAATATCTTAGAATCCTCACTTTTCCAGCACCTCATTCCCTGCCCCCCACCCCTGTATAAACTTCCCAGGGGTGGGAGAGCAGGTACAGGCCATAGCTTAGAGGCCCAGTCTTCTGGAGGGGAGGAACAGAGGATTCACCCCCTGGAGATTGTGTTACAGCTATGACCTGTACCCCTCAGAATCATGTTACCAGGTAGACCCCCATTAGATAGGTTAGTAGGCCCTTAAGGACTCAATTAGGCAGGTAGGTACTTAGATTGGCCCTAGATAAGCAATAGTTAGGCCCCAGTTAGATAGGCAGCCCCCAGGTAGATAGGCAGGCTGTAGGTAGGCCCCAGGTAGCTAAGTATGCAGGCCGCAGGTAGGTTGTAGATGGTCCCCAAGTAGGTAGGCTACAGGTAGATAGGTAGATTGGCCATAGGCAAGCAGCCCCCATGTAGATAGGTAGGTTGTAGGTAGGCCCTAGGTAGCTAAGTAGGCAGGCCATAGGTAGGTTGTAGATGGTCCCCAAGTAGGTAGGCTACAGGTATTTAGGTAGATTGGCCCTAGGCAGGCTGACCTCAGGTAGCTAAGTAGCAGTAGGTAGACCACAGTTAACAAGTAGATAATTTATAGGTGGGGCCCACATAGGTAGATAGGCTATAGGTGGGGCCCAAATAGGCAGGCAGGTTTTAGGCAGACTACAGTATAAGGGCCATATAGGTAGGCAGGCAGGCTATAGGGGCCATATAGGTAGACAGGCAGGCTTTAAGGTAGGCTATAGAGGCCATATAGGTAGACAGCTAGGGTTTAGGTAGGCTATAGGGGCCATATAGGTAGGCAGTGAAAATTAGTGATGTCCAGCAAATTAGTAGATAAATAAAAGCAGCATTTTATTATGGCAACAGGCTAAAAACCACTTCGTACAGGAACAAATCTTGCGCGTTTCAGGCTTATACCCAATCTCAGCCCTTAGTTGTAAGACACTGAAAATCTCTACATCTCAGCTTAAATAGGCTGGCTAATTTGCTTCCACCCAAAGCACATGTGTTAGAGAAATTATCAACATTAAAAACAATGGATACACATGAATGTAGCAAACATGGATTACACTTATTACATTTCTTTACTTACAAATATAAAGACAATGTATATATTGTATTACTTAATATTGTAAAATGAGATCCTGCTTACTATTCATGCAGGCTCGGACTGGGCCGCCGTTGAATCGGTGAAGTCCCCAGTGGGCCCGAGCTGCTGTGGGCCCCGGAGGCAGTGCCGCCGCTCCCCGGGGCCTGACCGCCGCATCTGGTCAGTGAACGTCTGGGCCCACGTCCCGAGTGCTCAGAGACCAGGCCCGGGAGTCGGGGACTAATGTCCTCGACTCCCGGAGCTGCGCGGTGTCAGCAGAGCACAGCGTCACTAGCACACCGCTCCGCTGTACACACTGGCTGGCTTCAGGCGTTAGGCCTGAAGCCTGCCAGGCTCTGGCCTGTAGTGGTGACAAAGGCGCGCAGTGACGTCACATCGCCTCGCCGCTTATGTCAGATGCCACTAGAGGCTGGCGGGAGCGTCTGGGAGCAGCCAGGAGCGGGCGTGAGGTAAGTGGATGTTTTTTGTTGTTGTTTTGTTTTGTTTTTAAAGTACCTAAAGGGGCTCTGGCAACATAAGGGGGCCCTGACTACCTACAGGGGGGCCCTGACTACCTACAGGGAGGGCTCTGACTAACTACAGCGGGGCCCTGGCTACCTACAGGGGGGCCCTGACTACCTACACGGGGGCCCTGGCTACCTACAGGGAGGGCTCTGACTACCTACAGGGGGGCCCTGGCTACCTAAAGGGGGGCCCTGACTACCTAAGGGGTCCCTGACAACCTAAGGGGTCCCTGGCAACCTACAGCGGGTCCCTGACTACCTACAAGGGGCCCTGACTACCTACAAGGGGCCCTGACTACCTACAAGGGGCCCTGACTACCTACAGTGGGGCCCTGGCTACCTAAAGGGGGGCCCTGACTACCTAAGGGGTCCCTGACAACCTAAGGGGTCCCTGGCAACCTACAGCGGGTCCCTGACTACCTACAAGGGGCCCTGACTACCTAAGGGGGGCCCTGACGACCTAAAGGGGGCCCTGACAGCATAAGGGCGGCCCTGACAACCTAAGGGGGCCCTGACAACCTAAGGGGTCCCTGGCAACCTACAGGGGGTCCCTGACTACCTAAAGGGGCCCTGACTACCTAAAGGGGGCCCTGACAGCATAAGAGGGGCTCTGAATACCTAAAGGGGGCCCTGGCAACCTAAGGAGGGCCCTGACTACCTAAACATAAAGGGGGCCCTGACTGCCCAAAGGGAGCCCTGACTACCTAAACATAAAGGGGGCCCTGACTAAATAAAGGGAGCCCTGACTGCCTAAAGGGGGGCCCTGACTGCCTAAAACTAAAGGGGGGACCTGACTACCTAAAAACTAAAGGGGGGACCTGACTACCTAAAAACTAAAGGGGGGACCTGACTACCTAAAAATTAAAGGAGGCCCGGACTACCTACAAAGTAAAGGGGGCCCGGACTACCTACAAACTAAAGGGG
>JAODAL010049264.1:0-28312 GCA_025379985.1 Phyllomedusa bahiana
ATTTAAACTTCTATAGGAGGTTTATAGTCATGCTCTGTGACCGGGGAAAAAAATAAAGTGTGCAGGGAGGTGAAAGGGTGAACTGGGGACTATCTCCTCTTGTGGATGGTGGATCCTGTGTTATCCTTTCCCCACTGGTGTCTCCTTTCAGTTTGACCCTCTTTTTGCTGATAATGAGCAGACAACTGAGAATCTTTTCCGTACAGAACAGGAATTGTTCAGACTGTTATTAGGCCTAGTGGCCAAAGTGAAAACTGCAGGATTTAAGAATTATTAAAAAATATTGATAGTGATAAGGAAAATTAAAAAAAATAACCAAAAATTCTTAAAAAGTGTTTAACATAAAAACGCAAGTTAAACAACAAGTCTTTTTTGATGACACATTCCCTTTAAGTTGCAGATAACACATTCTCTTCTTAACAGTAGATAATTACTTGATAATTATATTTTGAAGTACACGGTGCGCTGCTCACACCCTTTTCATTTAATTGCTAAGTACAATATAAAGACACAAAAAGTACAGTCATAAGAAAAAGTTTGGGCACCCTTATTAATCTTAATCATTTTTAGTTCTAAATATTTGGGTGTTTGCAACAGCCATTTCAATTTGATATACTAATAACTGATGGACACAAGTAATATTTCCGGATTGAAATTGGGTTTTAAATTGTACTAACACAAAATGTGCAATATGCATTAAACCAAAATTTGACCGGTTGCAAAAGTATGGACACCCAACAGAAAAGTGAAATTAATATTTAGTAGATCCTCCTTTTGCAAAAATAACGGGCCTCTAGTCGCTTCCTGCAGCTTTTAATCAGTTCCTGGATCCTGGATGAAGGTATTTTTGACCATTCCTCTTTACAAAACAATTCAGGTTCAGTTAAGTTTGATGGTCGCCGAGCATGGACAGCCCGCTTCAAAGTATCCCACAGATGTTCAATGATATTCAGGTCTCGGGACTGGGATGGCCATTCCAGAACATTGTAATTGTTCCTCTGCATGAATGCCTGAGTAGATTTGGAGCTGTGTTTGGGATCATTGTCTTGCTGAAATATCCATCCCCGGCGTAACTTCAAATTCATCACTGATTCTTGTACATTATTCTGAAGAATCTGCTGATACTGAGTTGAATCCATGCGACCCTCAACTTTAACAAGATTCCCGGTGCCGGCATTGGCCACACAGCCCCAGAGCATGATGGAACCTCCACCAAATTTTACAGTGGGTAGCAAGTGTTTTTCTTGGAATGCTGTGTTTTTGGGACGCCATGCATAACGCCTTTTTGTATGACCACAAACAACTCAATCTTTGTTTCATCTAGTCCACAGGACCTTCTTCCAAATGAAGCTGGCTTGTCCAAATGTGCTTTTGCATACCTCAGGCGACTCTGCTTGTGGCGTGCTTTCAGAAACAGCTTCTTTTGCATCACTCTCCCATACAGCTTCTCCTTGTGTAAAGTGTGCTGTATTGTTGACCGATGCACAGTGACACCATCTGCAGCAAGATGATGCATGCAGCTCTTTGGAGGTGGTCTGTGGATGGTCCTTGACTGTTCTCACCATTCTTCTTCTCTGCCTTTCGGATATTGTTCTTGGCCTGCCACTTCGGGGCTTAACAAGAACTGTCCCTGTGGTCTTCCATTTCCTTACTATGTTCCTCACAGTGGAAACTGACAGGTTAAATCTCTGAGACAACTTTTTGTATCCTTCCCCTGAACAACTATGTTGAACAATCTTTGTTTTCAGATCATTTGAGAGTTGTTTTGAGGAGCCCATGATGCCACTCTTCACAGGAGATTCAAATAGGAGAACAACTTGCAATTGGCCACCTTAAATACCTTTTCTCATCATTGGATACACCTGACTATGAAGTTCAAAGCTCAGTGAGGTTACAAAACCAATGTTGTGCTTCAGAAAGTCAGTAAAAAGTAGTTAGGAGTATTCAAATCAATAAAATGATAAGGGTACCCACATTTTTGCACCAGTCAAAATTTGGTTTAATGCATATTGCACATTTTGTGTTAGTACAATAAACCTAATTTCAATCCGGAAATATTACTGTGTCCATCAGTTATTAGATATATCAAATTGAAATGGCTGTTGCAAACACCCAAATATTTAGAACTAAAAATTATTAAGATTAATAGGGGTGCCCAATCTTTTTCATATGACTGTATATATGATATTCATGTAACACCAATGGTGGGATTAAACTCCCATTCCTGGCCATATAGCATACAATGATGTAGTTTATAAAGAAATCTTGGGTTATCCATAATGAACAGTCATTAAATTGGATGAAGAAAGAGTAACAACCGCATAAAACACTGAAAATAAACATAATTGGTCAAAAAGTACTTAAACCAAAATGGAAAACCAGATGGGAGAGTAGAGACCCAGACCCAACGCCGTTTCGCTTGCACTTCTTCCAGTATTGTTTGCTATTGATACTCTTTCGTCATCCAATTTAATGACTGTTCATTATATATAACCCAAGATTTAATTATAAACTACTTCATTTTATGCAACATGGACCCAGAATGGGAGTTTAATCATATACATATACATATACATATACATATACATACACACACACACACATATATATTATATATATACACACACACACATATATATATATTTATATTTAATATATATATATATATATATTATTTATACATACACACATACATAATATATGTATGATAGTTATTTTATGTGTCTTACGTTGCATTTAATAATTAAAGTATATATTTTTTACAAAGTGTTGGTTTCTTATTGATTTTTGCATTATTTTTTTATATGTATGTAGTGTCAGGTTATCTTCGTAGGTTTTTCACAATGTACCCTGCAGACTCCGCAATTCACCTACCACTTTCAGTATATTTTCAGTGAGCTCCTTTTCTTGTTGAATTTGATTCATCCTGTCAATGCATAAAGAAAAAAAAAAAAGCTACAAAAAGGGATTTTTGTTCATGCAGTGGAAACAGAATAAACCTATATAAATCAGTGCGATGTTCAAAAATTTCTTGAAGCATCTGCCCCAAATAGAATAAAAACAACCAACCTATAGTTACTAACAAAATAACCTGTGGCACTGTATAAGTACCAACACAAACACAAAGCCAATATAACACAATGAAGCAGCAGACTGTTTAAAAATAAACACACTATATACACTTTCCTAGACCTATATAAATAATAAGATAAGTTAAAGAAGCTCTGGACTTACACATTGGGCTGTAGTGGACCTTGTTTAACTGGTTTTACAGGAAAGCTGCTTTGTACAATGGTCCTGATCGCCCTGGAGGAGAAGACATATAATAGGGCTAATCAGATGCAGACAATGATACCTATACGCATACTATGGGATACACGTCATATCCCACATGTTGGAGCCTACAAAATTACAAAAGTAACAATAGTGATAACACATTAGCATCTGTGAATCCAGTAAATAGCAAAATAAGTAAAAATGCTGTTTAAATGAGAAACACTCCAAACTAGTGATGATTCCCATTTTCTGTCTCCACTCTTTTCTTAAAAGGGAATGTGTCTTCAAAAATGACATTGTTTAACTCACGTTTTTATGTTAAACACATTTTTTTAAGAATTTTTGGTTATATCTTTTTATTTTCCATATGACTTTCAATATTTTTTTTAATTATTCTTAAGTCCTGCAGTTTTCACTTTGTCCACTAAGCATAATAGTCTAACACTTCCTGTTCTGTAGTGAAAGATTCTCAGCCGTCTGCTCATTATCAGCACAAAGAGGGTCAAACTGAAAGGCGACACCAGTGTGAATAGATAACACAGGAACCACCAATCACAAAATGAGATAATCACAGTTCACCCTTTCACCTCCCTGCACAGTGACTTCTCCCAGGTCACAGAGCATGACTAGAAAACTCTCCTATAGAGTCAATGAGACTGAGTCAGTCTTAAGTCTCCTATGTGGATGAAGCTGCTGTAAAGCATTTCTCTGACTGCTGTTAAAGCAGTGCAAACAAGGCCTAGTGGCCAAAGTGAAAACTGCAGGACTTAAGAATAATTAAAAAAAATATTGAAAGGGATATGGAAAATTAAAAAAAAACAAAAAAAAAACAAATTCCTAAAAAATGTGTTTAACATAAAAATTTGAGTTAAACAATAATTCATTTTTTATGCAAATCTATCATGTAGACAATATGGTAGATCAGGGGTGCACTTTATGAACCAAAAGGGTGGTGGGTTGGCGTTGGGGGTGGGGTGGGGGTGGTATTGAAGTGTACAGATTATATGATCAAACAAACAAACAAAAAAATGGCTGCATGTCATACTATATTTCCCATGCAGAGGCGGCTACAGGGTAGTATGGTAGTACAGTTGATTCACATGATCAGGACCAATTCCTACCTTTGACTCCGGCAGCATTTAGTTTATAAAGAATGAAACGTGTGGTGGCTTGGTGGGTATGTAAGGTTTGTTATAGGCTGTCTAAAAATAAATCCATAATTGTTGTCATGGAGAAAAAAAAAAAAAAAAAGATCAGAAATGCAAAAAAAGGGATTATTGGCTTTCGGGACGAAGGTGGCGGTATTATTAAAACTGTGCATTTGCTGCTGTGGTAGAAGTGTATGGTCGGTGAACAGAAGGCACAATTGTGTATAAGTAATGTGGAAACTGCAGGCACCATGTGCTATTATTGTGAGGGGTAAGTGCAGACCCACATGCTACAGTGGAGCAGCTCACCATCGAAATGAACCAAAAGGCAACCAGATGCCTCTAAAGCAACACTACAATGAATCCTACTACGTACGGGGCTCCGAAGCAGACTGATTGGCACTGAATTTCTGCTAACCAACTTGCATTGGGAGAAAAGGCTAAAACTTTCACGCCAGTATCAAAATTGGACCACAGGTTGTCAAAGGGTTACCTTCTCCGATGAGTCATGTTTCCTGCTTCATTGAACGAATGGACGTTGGCGTGTCAGGTGAAACATCAGAGAACCAACACAATGCAACCGTTGCTGGAAGTACACAAGCTGGTATTGGCAGCGTAATGGTCTGGAGAAAGTTTTATGGCATTCTCTGGATCACTTATCCATGTGGAAGGCACAGTCAGACGATCTCGGAACACAGCCATCTTTGCAGATCACATATACCTATAGATGCCGATTGTCTTTCCTGGGGCAGATGGTATCTTGTAGCAAGACAATGCGACGTTACACAGCTAGAAACGTTCCAACATTAGTTGGAAGAAAACGGCCAAGACTTCCCTGTACTACCCTGGACACCCAATGGAGCATCTGTGAGAGTATTTTGATCATCTGGTTTGCTCTATGGCTCCTCCATGCACCCTCCAGCAGCTGTGGGATGCAGTCAGCATGACTCCAGATTCCTGTTTCAACCTACCAGGACCTTATTGAGTCACTTGTAGTCTGGTTAGCTGTGGTCCATGTGGCACACAGCGATAACTCTGGATATTAGCTGGTGGTCATAATAATGTGACTTGACTGCACAAGAAAAGAAAAAAAAAAAAAAAAGAGTTGGAAAGTCTTTGTGAGTCAAACCCTTTGGAGCTCTGGTATTTGACACCCCTGGCTTAGAGACAGCATGCTGAAGGAGGAGTGTGCCGGACACGAACGTTTAACCCCTTAGATGCTGCCGTCAATAGTGACCACAGCATGTATTTGACAAATGAAGGGAGCTCCCTGTGTACTCCATCTGCACCCCCACGGTGGGGTGCCAATGGTTGCCAAAATAGCTGGAGGCCTAACAGCTGCCTCTGCTCTGTCTGCGACGTAGGCCATAACAGACCTACTGCTGATGTAATACATTGCAGCACAATTATGTACAGCAATAGCGCAGTCCAATCCCATATTGGAAAAAAACAAACAAAAAAAAAACACAACACACACACATGCACCACTCCCCTCCCATTATAAATGCTTATCATGCAAAAAAAAAGTACACATATTTGACATCGCCCAGTGTGTAATTTTTTTAATGCATCAAATTTGAAAAGAATGTAACCCGTCAACTTAAGTTTTTTTCTACGTGTGGCCCATTTACCCAGCTAAGTTTGAGCTTTAAGCATTAGCTCCATTATGTTTCACCCAGTAGGTGACATACAGCTGAACCCAGAAGTTTATATTCACCATATAAAAAGACACATCTGCATGTTTTTCCTCACTATCTGACAAGAAATCAGAAGAAACAAGTGAATTTTTTAAGACATTTTTATTTTCTACAAAGTCAAAAAGTTCTCCATACATTTCATTAGTATTTGGTAGCTTTGCCCTTAAACTGTAGGACTTGGGTCTAACATTTGAATATCCTTCCACACGCTTCTCACAATAGTTGGTAGGAATTTTGGCCCATTGCTCCTGACAGAACTGGTGTAACTGAGGCCATGTTTGTAGGTCGTCTTGCTCACACCTGCCTTTTGAGCTTTGCCCATACATTTTCTATAGGATTGAGATCAGGGCTTTGCAATGGCCACTCCAAAACATTGACTTGGTTATTCTTAAGCCACTTTGTAACCAGTTTGGCAGTATATTTCATATTATGGTTCATTTGGGAGACCCATTTCCGTCCAAGTTTTTAACTTCCTGGCTGACGTCTTAAGATGTTGCTTCAGTATTGTCACATAATCTTCCAGATGCCATCTATTTTGTGACGTGCACCAGTCCCTTCTGCAGCAAAACAACCTCACAACATGATGCTGCTACCCTCGTGTTTCACAGTTGGGATGGTGTCCGTAAGCTTCAAATCTTCTCCCTTTTTCCTTCAAATGTAATGATGGTCATTATGGCCAAACAGTTAAATTTTAGCTTTGTAAGACCACAGGACAGGTCTCCAGAAATGTAGGTCTTTGTTCCCATGTACATTTGCAAACATTAATCTGGCTTTTATATGTTTCTTTTGGAGTAATGGCTTCTTCCTGGCAGAGTGGCCTTTGAGCCCATGTTTATCCACAGTGAAACAAGTACTATATCATGACACAATCTTACCAGCTTCCGACAGCATCTTCACAAGGTCTTTTGCTTTTTTTCTTGGGTTGATATGCAAATGTTCATCTCTGAGACACAGAACCCATCTCCTTCCCAAGCGGTATGATGAATGGACATTCCCATCCTGTCTGTACAGATGAACGAGGCACCTTCAGGTATCTGGAAATTGCACCCAAGGATGACCCAGACTTGTGCAAGTCCACAATTCCCTTGTTGATATCTTGGCTGATTTATTTTTAGACTTTCCTATTATGTTACACATAGAAGCAGTGTGTTTCTGGTGTGAATTAAAATACATGCATAGGTGTGTCTCTAACTCAGATGTTGCCAATAAACCTATTAAAGCTTCCAAAGACATCATCATATGGGCTGCCCCAAATGGTTTAAAGGCAGAGTAATCCTAGTGTACGTAAATGTTTGACTTTGCAGAAAGTAATAAAATGCCTTAAAAAAATTCTCATTATTCTGGCATTTGGCAAATATAAATAATTTTGGTTCCTAATTGACCTAAAACGGGGAAGGTTTATTCTGATTTCTAGTCAGATAGTGAGAAAAACATTCATGTGTATTTTTATACAGTGTATATAAACTTCTGGTTACAACTGTATCTAAATCCTAATGCTGTGGTAAAGATCAGCATGAGTCACTTGTATATGTTACCAGCACTTCTGGTCTGACATCAGGAACAGAAGACGACTGCTCCAGTGATAAAGGCACCACTAGTATTTAAAAAAATTATTTTTAGAAGGAACCAGGAAATTGACAAAGGGAATGCTTGTCAGACTAATTAAACGTGCTAATCATTAATATTATGCAATCACTTATTGGAATCTGCCAGGTTATCTGCCCCCTATTATGCCGGATCCGCTTTGGTAAGCATTCTTCTCTGTGTGAATATGCATCTATTATGAATTGCAAATTTTGAGGCTGATGAGAGACCAAACTTGCTTTCAAAAAGGTTGGTGTCTGGCCCAATACCGTTATCACAAGACTATAACATTAAAGTACTTTACCATCTGTTATACAGCATAACAGCCATGGCTGTGGTGGGAGGCAGGCTTGCGAGATCCAGGTCTATGTGCTTTGTTCCCGGCGGTACTTTGCTCACACAAAGTAACTCATTCAGCAGCATATTCAGGACAGGAACAGACAAACTGAAATACGAAGAAAAGCCAGAAAGGGCAAACATTATTAATACGTATGTGCAAGATCAGATGCTGCATTGTGCATTCAAGTTAGGGCATGTGCACATGGCTGATGTGGATGCAGATTCTGGCGAAGAGTCAACACTGAATCCGCATCCAAATCGGACTGCAATCTCACATTGTCTGTAATGGAAAATTTCTATCGCAGTGCGCACTACTTTGATTTTCCTCAGCGTGGATTTATTTTCAGCGCTGAAAAATAACCAACATGTTAAGACCCGAGGCGGATTCAGCGCCGAATCCTAACATAGTATATTGGAGGCTTAAAAATCGGTCTCTAAAATCAGCGCCAAAACCACATCCAAAATCCGTGCTTACTGGGACGAACTTTAGGCATGAATTCTACTCCATCTCAGCACTGAATATCAGCTGTGTGAACCTACCCTTACAAGTATGCACTATATGCCTTGGTCACTAATGAATCACGGTGGTCCAACTGGCTAGTTGAGTTCGGGCAGGTATAAAGCAGCTCTCGGCACTTCCAAAATAAAAATAGGTTTTTTTTGTAGAAACTACCAGTTGTTGGAAGTGCCAAACACTGCTTTATACCTGCCTGAGCCAAACTAGGCAGTTGGGCAACCATGATTCGTTACTGACTATGGGATATATTGCATGCTGTCCATTTTAACATTTGGAGCAGCTGGCCCTCATTTTCCCGAGAAACCCTGAAGTAATGAAGTGTGCAGAGAATTGTGCCTCTTAGTTTTCGCACATCAGAAGGGGAGTGCAGGGGTGCCAACAGGGCAGTACAGACAGTACTCCGGTCAAGGGCCCTAATTAAAAAGGGGCCCACTTATATGTTAAAAAATAGGAACGAGTAATGGGTGGGGGCAGCATTTGATTTGGCTGTATGGGGCCCTGAAACGATTAATAGATGACTGATGGCAGCCCTGGGTGAGTGTCTAAAACATTCTTGTGGTAACAATTCTTATAAGTGTTGATGTACTACCCAAGGGAGCGCTGTGGTCTCTCCCCTGTTTTTTCTCTCTTTTAACCATGACAAATAGGAATATTGGGACACATGTATCAAAATGGTGTGACAGTAGGACTGTCTTTGCTGCCCATAGACACTAATCAGAGATCAGCTTTATTTTTTTAGTTCTGATTGACTGCTATGGGCAACAAAGACTTTGTGGAGCTAAAAGAGGGCATAAGAGCGCTTTCCTCGCTGCCGATAAAAAGTCTCTAAGGAGCTACTTTTGGTAAAATAGCATTGACTGCTAGACATGCCTTTATGATGCATTGGAAGATGTTATGCCCATTTGACAAACTTTAAAGACGAGGTGCATCGTTGGACTGAGAGAAGAAGGATGGTCACTTCAATGAATGGCCAGCCATCTAGGCTGTTCTGCCAAAGCTGTGGGGAACGTGTGGGCATGGACAACAAACAGGATCACGACAAACCACCAATAGAAAATGTTTGATCTGCTGACGAGGGTAGCAGCTCCTATCATTTCCTTGTCCACTGTTCAGACCTATAAGTGATCAGGATTTGCAGACCCAGCTGCACCATCTGTGGGCAAATGTATAGCATTTTGAAAAACTTAATATAAGAGGATAACTCCAAGTTAGACACTCACACGTGATTTTGATAGGAAATTGTATTTTAAGGGGATCGATCAGATTTCCTTATCCGTTTTACTAAGTTCTTATAGCCCTCCACTTAAAAGTATAAGTTCTGAAGCATATTTTCTTAAATGTGCCGCTCCTCTTTTAATCCTCCTGGAAACTTACGAATACATAGACAACTGGATAATAGCATTCACTTTATCCTAGTACACAGATTGTCAGCACAGACTGGACAATGTGCAGACAGAGTGGTAACATACGGTTGTCAATTTATTCATACATTTCTAGCAGGAATAACAAAGCAATAGTACAATATGGAGTTATAAAAGTACAAAATATATTTACTAAAACAGACCCATGTGAGGCACTACTGGTTCTTTTTATTTTAGGATTGAGCCATAAGTGGTCACAGTATAGGGCCATGTGTACAGTAATTCCTGCATGTATACATACCACTTCTCAAAGACATCTAAATCCCATTTTAAGTGAGCGGCCACTTTTAAAGCCAGAAGCTTGAGCGTGCGATTCCTCTTGTTGTCAGTAGGGGGCTGCACCTGATTCTGTTCATTCACAGTGGGTTTGGAGGCCTGCTCCAGGAACTGGATGATCAGCTGAACAGGAGGGGGATCTAAGATACAGAGAATGATTAAATAAATTGACAAAAAGAGTGTTCACATAATAAAAGGGCGCAGTGATGTATGGAGCCAACCGGAATAATGATAAGCACAACAGTCACATCTTCCATGGCAAGGGTTACAAAGAATAAGGGTATGTTCACACGGCCTTTTTGGACACCGCTTGGACGCTGATTTGTTAGTGCCCAAAACAGGCTTCTTCAGAAGAGGTTTTAGACCTGTTTTTCAGCGCATTTTTGGATGAGGTTATCAACAATGTTTTCGTCCATACAAATTAATAGCCAAGGCAAAAAATGGGTCGGGGAAAAAAAAAAAAAAAAAAAAAAAAAAAACCACAAATGGCAAAAATGCCATCAAAAACTGGTCTAAAAAAGCATTGAGGTTTTGGACGAGGTTTTGAAGCTCTACATTGATTCCTATGGGGGATTTTCAGTGCAGAAAATGCTTTAAGAATTTACACGACACTTCTTTTTCAGCGCCCAAAACAGTTTCCAAAAAAGCGCTTAAAACGCATGTAAAAACCTCGTCGTGTATGAACAACAAAGCTGTTTTACATAGGAATCAATGAAAATGAAATGGGACATTTTGGGAACAGAAATGCTCTGAAAACCACTACGGAAACCGCGGCAAAAATCAGCCACGTGAACATATCCTAACACAGCCAAAGAGCAATAGCAGTAGTCATAAAAATGAGTCAGTAATCATTTATCTTAAAGCATTGCAAGTACCGGATAGAACAGTGATCATAAAAAGAAAAATAATATATTTGACCTATTCTAAGTGAATTGCACCCCTAAGTGGGATCTTGCAGGAGACAAGCTGAAGAATGCCCTGGATCCAACCATTAAGCTCATATTGTTTGATTCTTATCTAACTAATGCTGCGCAGTACTTTTCCCAGCCATATATAAAATTCTAGTGAAAGCTAGTTTTTCTTTAAACCAGTAAGCCCCTCCGCCCCATAACTGAAGTATTTGTAGGGATGTGGAGCAAGGGGTAACTCATAATTAAGATGTAGCACATTCTTCCAATACTGTACAAATGTACATACATCTCTGCCCTAATTTCCAAATATCTCCCCCCCACGCACTCTCCGCTCCTCACAGGACCTTCTCCTCTGCTCTCCCCTTATCAGCTCCTCACACAACCGTCTCCAAGACTTCTCCCGTGCTTCACCCACACTCTGGAACTCACTGCCCCAACACATCAGACTCTCCTCCACTTTCACCAGCTTCAAAAGCAACCTGAAAACCCATCTCTTCAGGCTTGCCTATAACCTTCACTAAACTTGTCACTACTTCCTCCACAGACATGTCTGCCCCTCACCTCCTGTCTCTTTCCCCCTCCTTGTAGATTGTAAGCCCTCGCGGGTAGGGTCCTCTCTCCCTCTGTCGTGCCAATTGTCATTATCCCTTATCACTGTACTCGTTTGACTTTAGTAATGTATGTACCCCCCCTCGACTGTACAGAGCCCTGGAATCAATGGCGCTTTAAAATAAATAATAATAATAAATGTGAAACAATGTAAAAACATATTAGAAATGCAGGATGTACTCAGCATCTTCCACATATAGGAGCACTACTGGGTAGTATTTCTTTCTTTAATAAATTTGAGACCCTCACGAATGAATATTAAATAATGTTACAGTTTAATAGATTTGACTTCTACAGATAAGGTGAAAAAAAAAAAAAAAATACAGTAAAATGGCAAAAAGGGGCGTTCTGAACGTTATTTTATTTTTTTTTAATTCTTCCCAGGGTACTTGACCACTTGGGCGTACAATTGGCTTTCCACTGTTTTGCAATACAGTAATTTTGTAGAACACTGTTCTAATAGTAGCTAGATGACAGCCACAAAGACTTTCATTAGAGGGGTATTCCCATCCAGTTAGTTCTGCTGGAAGAGCTTATTACTGTAAAGTAAGCGATTTTCAAAATGCATGTTCTTAAGAAAAAAATGTATGCTTTACCTAATACAAGCCTTTTTGAACCCTCAATGTTCGAAAAAGGCCTATATTAGGTAAAGCATACATATTTTTTAATAACACACTGGCCCTTACAGTAGAACTAGCTGGATAGGAAAACCCCTTGAAAATTGGTCGGCAACATGCGTTGTGGACCGCGGCTTTGTTTTTTGATCATTTAGATGCCGTGGTCATAGTTTACTGTGGGTATGGAGCGGGTTCAGCGAGTAAGCCCATTCCATAATACCTTATCAACGTTATTCCGAACATATGCAGTAAGGAGGTAACTTGTAAAGTGTTGCAGTTCCTCCATATATTTTTTCTGTACATCGAATGGCCCCACAGCAGATCCTGTTAGTGGATAGGGTCAATACTGTGCAGTAAAAATGCTGGAGGGACCCTTCTGTTATAGGATAAACAGCAACACACCAGAGCATTCTTAGATGGGAATGAGAATAAAATTATTTTATGGAATTCATGAATTGCTATATAAAGGGCAAAATTCACAGCAAAATCTGCAGCATTTTCAGCAGATGTCAGGTCATCTCAGGCCACAAGTGAACACTTCCCAATACATGGTCAGGGGTATGTTCACATGTATAAATGTAAATTTGTGCAGTTTTCTTGAAATATGGTGCCTGTGGTTTGCATTGAAGGGGTTGCCTCACTACATTGATTCATCTTACCTCAGTCTTGTTTTCTTTAATTCATATTGAATTCAGGGGCGTGTTTACTGGCTTCCACTAGGCTGCAGTAGAAGCCAGATCTGTAGCTATAGCAACCAGTAACTGGCACCCAATCAGGAGAGCTCAAACAGGTCTGTAGCTATAGTGACCTGAGGAGCTGATGCAGCCCATAGAAGAGGGGATATCTAGGAATAGGTAGGACACTATTACAAAGTGACTTGTTTTTGCAAGATCTTTAACATAAAAATCAATCCTTGTAGTGAGACAACCCCTTTAAAGGAGGAGTTCTGGAAACTCTGCTTCTATGGAGAACCACTGTGAAAGGCATCATGTGTGGATACCTGGTGAATTCTTCAGTAGATGAGCCTCCAACAATGAGACGTCCAACAAAAATTCAAACCAGGAGGTCTGTGGCGGGGTACATGGGCGGCTGGAAGTGGCCGCCTCTCTGTCCGCAGCTTCCGCGCTCATCTTCTTCGCCTGCACCTTCTCATTGGCTGCGTTTTTCTTCTTCATTTGGTCAGCGATATCTACCAAGAAACAAAGACGCGTCACGTTCATCATTCACTGCAGACAGAAATTCTGACAAATGTGATGTGTAACCAGCGCTCCCTTCAGGTGACCATGTACAGGAGGTCATTGCTCCTGGGAAGCACACAAACATGTGTCTGGTGTGAAGAAGTAAATCTGTAATACTAACACAACCTTGACAGCTTTTTTAGCCTCCAAGGGACCATAATACCTGTGTCCTGTGCTGGGTGAAGCATGAACCTGGCTGTGCAGTGAGCAGGACTGCTGCTCCAATAGCCAGGGAAACATGAGAAGAGCGGTTTAACCCTTTAGAAGCCACCGTCAACAGTGACCACAGCATCTAAATGCTATGAGAGGGAGGGGGTTCCCTCTGTCACCCCACTGGCACCCATTGTGAGGAGTTTTCAGGGAGACAAAGGGTTCAGATGACTCATATGGCCAATAGAAACACTGGGGGCGTTCGTTATGGTGCATAGTAATTTGTGTACTGCATTTAGCCTCTTGAGAAAGCTGGCGGCGAAACGCGCGCCGAGGCCAATACCCTCCTTGGTGACATATCCACCACTTTGGTAATGAATTGAAATATAGGTTTTTGTATTTTTAACTTTTTTTTTTTTGGTTTGGTGCATCTTTGATCACTTGATCTATTACGTGTATATTTATTATGCATCTTTCCAATTTACTGTTTGTTAACTTTGGGTGAGGGATGTGTCACCAGTATTTGTATTGGGGGTATTTTGTGTTTTTAAAAGTTTTTAAGGTTGTTTCAGTTGTGATAGCTGAATATTTTGTATTTAAAAATTTTTGGAATAAAAATCTTTATATGGTAATTATTGGAGAGTCATTATACTTCATATTGGTACATGTCGTTTATGGTATGGTGACTTATACTCCAGTTTTTTAATTGGTAATGTATTCATATGACTCGAGGCCTGCAGATCAAATCCGGCCCTCCACATGATTTTGTGTGGCCCATGAGAGCTTAGACACAAGCACCGGCTCTCCACTTTCCCCGGAGAATGCATCCAGCACTTGGCACCACCGCAGGGAGGGGCTGCCATCTTTGATTTGAAGCTCTGGCACCTTCATACCACTCTGTTCAGCAATTTACAGGTGATGGCACAGTTCTGAAAGCCCAACCCATGCATCCTAGTCACCTTTAACCCCTTCCCGACATAGGACGTATGCATATGCCCTGGCGGGCTTGCGGGCGAGCCGCGCGCGATCGCAACATGGAGCCAGCGGTAAACTACCTGATAGCCACCGGAAGTGAACGGCACTTTCCGGGGTCATCTGTGACGTCACCATGCCCGCAATGCACTGTGGGCATGGTGACAGGTAGTTGTCATGGCGACCAGTACACAGTACTAGTATTGTGCACTGGCCTGCCTTCTAAAAGCAATCTGATGATTGCTGTTAGAAGAAAAAGTAAAAAAAAAAGTGAAAAAAAGTAAAAATAGATGTCAAAAAGTGAAAAAAAAGTAAAACACAAAAAATAAAATAAAAACACGTACACCGCCCTTTTCCCCTTTACAGACGCCAATCGCCCCAAAAAAGATCAAAAATAAATAAAGTACCCATATTTGGTATCGCCGCGTGCGTAACAACCCACCCTATAAATCTGTCACGTTAATTAACCCGTACGGTGAACAGAATTGCGATTTTTGTACATCCTGCAGCACATAAAACGGAATAAAAAATAAAAAAAAATCGATCAAAAACTCATATAAACGCCAAAGTTGTACCAATTAAAACGTCAGTTCATCCCGCAAAAAAAATGTCCTTACATGTCTTTGTATACGTAAAAATAAAAAAGTTATGGCTCTCAGAAGACAGCGATGCATAAATATTATTTAACACAATAAAAACACTTTTTTTTTTTTTTTTTTTTAAAGTGCTTCAAAATTAAAAAAAACTATATAAATAGGGTATCGCCATAATCGTATCAACCCAGAGAGTAAAGCTAACTGGTCATGGATACTGCACGGTGAGCGCTGTTAAAAATAAAAAACACTACTAGGATTGCAGTATTTTCTTCACCCTACCTTCCAAAAAACGGATTTAAAACTGATCAAGAAGTCTTGTCCCACCAAAAATTATACCAATAAAAAACGTCAACTCTTCCCGCAAAAAACAAGCCCCTACACAGCTGCCTACACAGAAAAATAAAAAAGTTATGGCTCTCAGACTATGGCGATGCAAAAACGTGTTTTCCTTTTGGAATAAAAGTGTTTTTATTGTGCAAAAGCAGTAAAACATAAGAAAAATATACAAATTGGGTATCACTGTAATCGTATCGACCTGCTGAGTTACACTTGCATGTCAGCTATACTGCACGGTGACCGCTGTTAAAAAATAAAAAAACACTACCAGGAATGCTGTATTTGTTCAAAATGCCTCACAAATACCTTAATAAAAAGTGATCAAAGCGTCATATGCCACCCATAATGGTACTAATAAAAACGTCAACTCATCCCACAAAAAACAAGCCCATAATCAGCCCCGTATACAGAAAACTGAAAATGTTATGGCTATCAGAACAGGACAACATAACGCATTTTTTTTTTTATAGACCTATTTCTATTGTGTAAAAGTAATAAAACATATAAAAAAACTATATAAAATCTCATATCATTGCAATTGTACCGACCCCCATAGTAAAGATATCCTATCATTTATATGCACGGCGAACGCTGTAAATTGAAGCCCACAAAACAATGGGGGAAAATGCGGTTTTCCCTCTTTTTCATGGCCCAATGAAAAAAAAACCCCAAAAAAACCTTGGAACACCTGTGCACCCAAAATGCACAATACACCCCTAGATGAGATCTATGGAGGCGTGCTGAATCCAAAGTGGGGCGGCTTCTGGAAGGTTTCACCTGTTCTGCTTCTTTGGGGGCTTTGTAAATGCGACATGGCCCCACCAAAATCTGCGCTCCAAAAGCCAAATAACACTCCCTCCCTTATACGCCCTGCCATGGCGCCCAAACAGCAGTTTACACCCCCCATGTAGGGTATTGCCGAACTTGGAAGAAATTGCGTAACAAGGTTTTGGGTGCTTTTTATTTTACCAGGATGCCTTGTAAAAATTAAAGATTTTCAGCTAAAATTGCAGATTATTGGGAAAAAAAATTTTTTCTTCATTTTCACAGCCCAACGCTAAAAATTTTTGTGACACCTGTGGGGTCGATATGCTCACTGCACCCCTGGATTTTATTCCTTAAGGGGTGTAGTTTCCAATATTGGGGTCTTTTAGAGGAGTTTATTAAGTTTTAGCACCTTAGGGTGTCGCAAACCTGAAATGGCCCTAAATAAATCGTAATGAAAATGAGACCCCCGAGTCCAGTAGGTGCTCCTCCTATTTGGGCTTGTGGTTGAGCCCAAATAATGCACTAGGGCCACATTTTGGGATATTCTTGAAAAAAGGCAGAATCTGGGGAATCAATATTAAGTTGCACTTCCCTGATCACATCTACCGTATTCTTGTGAATAATGTATAAAAATTGAAAATCCGCAAAAAAAGTGAAATTTTGAAATTTCACTTCCACTTTGCTTTAATTCCTGTGAAACACCTAGTGGGTTAATAAACTTCTTAAATGCGGTTTTGAATATTTTAAGGGGTGTAGTTTCTTAGATGAGGTCATTTATGGGGGTATCTAACATACAGGTCAATCAAAGTCACGTTAGAACTGGACTGGTCCCTAAAAAAATGTATATTGCAAATTTTGTTGAAAAATTTTGAAAATTACTACTAAATTTCTAAGCCGTCGTAAAAAAAAAAAAAAAAAAAAAGACATTTAAAAAAATGATGCCCCATTCACAAGCATTGTCAGCCGCAGAAGCGCCGCGAGCAATTCACATGTCACTTCTCTCCCCGGGCGTACGACGCGATCATTTTGTACGCCCGGGGAGACGAGGTGTAATTCATATTTCTCTATGAGAGCTATGAATTACCATAATTGCAGCGCGCATTTCACCGGGTATAAAGCGCAAACACGCGCTGAAATGCACGCCGTGTGAACATACCCTAATGTTGATGTGATCCTCGATTAAAAAGATTGACACCTCTGGTTTATATGGTTGCCAGGGGCCTAATAAGGTTCCCTAGATCTGAACTCTGTGTATGCTTTTTAGGCCCTGCTACAGGTAAGGCCCAAGAGGATGCCTGCCTATAGTGACAGGTATAATATAATGCTCTACAGAAGTAATGCGGACTATTATACAAGAGATCAAATGATTGTATATTTAAGTCCCCAAGTGGGACTTCAAAAAAAAAAAAAAGAAAAAGAAAACAATAATGACGAATAAGAAAAGAAAATCCCATGGAAAATAAAAAAAAAAAAGTTTTTCCTTAAAATCCAGACGAAAAACATAAAAAGTAAAAAACTATACATAACTGGTATTGTTCTATCTGTAACAACGCAAAAGTGTTAAACCAGCACATTAGTTAGCACACACTGAATGGTGTTTAAAGGGAATAGGTAATCAAAAATGACATTGTTTCACTCACGTTTTTATGTTAAACATATTTTTAAAGAATTTTTGATTATATTTTTTAAAATTTTCCATTTCACTTTCAATATTTTTTAATAATTCTTCAGTCCTGCAGTTTCCACTTTGACCACTAGGCCTAATAATAGTCAGACACTTCCTGTTTTGTAGAGAAAGATTCTCAGTTGTCTGCTCATTATCAGCACAAAGAGGGTCAAACTGAAAGGAGACACCAGTGTGAATAGATAACACAGGATCCACCAGTCACAGTTCACCCTCTTCCCCTCCCTGCACAGTGATTTCTACCCAGGTCACAGAGCATGACTAGAAAACTCTCCTATAGAAGTCAATGGGACTGAGTCAGTCTTAAGTCTCCTATGTGCATGAAGCTACTGTAAAGCATCTCTCTGACTGCTGTTAAAGCAGTGCAAACAAGGCCTAGTGGCCAAAATGAAAAACTTAAAGGGGTTGTCTCACTACAAGGATTGCTTTTTATGTTCTTGCAAAAACAAGTCACTTTGCAAATATGTTCATTAATAGCATCCTACCTATTCTACGATATCCCCTCTTGTATGGGCTGCGTCAGCTCCTCAGGTAGCTATAGCTACAGACCTGTTTGATCTCTCCTGATAGGCTGTCAGCACTGGTTGCTATAGCTACAGACCTGGCTTCTACTACAGCCTAGTAGAAGCCAGTAAACACGCCCCTGAATTCAAATTGAAACCAAGAAAACAGGACTGAGGTGAGATAAATCAATGTAGTGAGACAACCCATTTAAGAATAAAAAAAATATTGAAAGCGATACGAAAAATGAAAAAAAAAAAATTCCTAAAAAATGTGTTTAACATAAAAATGGGACGTAAACATTAACAATGACTCATTTTTGATGACGCATTCCCTTTAAAATAAAAAAAGTGCCAAAATAGGTTTTTTGCTTAATCCGTTTTATAAAAAAATAGAATAGAAAGCAATCAAAAAGTCTTACGCACTTCATAATTGTGCTATTAAATGTGAAGGGTTTTGGAATATGGGCAGAAACAAAACACACACAAAAAAAAATTCAATAATTTCAAGGGGTTGTTCCCAGGCTCCCAGTAAATAAATATATATATATATATATATATATATATATATATATATATATATATATATATAAGAAACTGTACTTCCCTTCCTCCAGTCCCCGGTTCAAGCAGCCTGCGTCTCTGGTCTTCTGTTGAGAGGTCACTATATTTACTATTTTGCCATAGGCAAACAAACTCTATCAGTTCTCTATCTATTAAACACTAAAACGTAACTTTTATTATATCTAACTCTTAACCTCTATACACACTATTTAAGTTTAAGAGGTTAAGAGTTAGATATAATAAAAGTTACGTTTTAGTGTTTAATAGATAGAGAACTGATAGAGTTCAAGTTTGCCTATGGCAAAATAGTAAATATAGTGATCAAAAGTCACTCTTTGTTCTCTTGCGAGATTCCCAATTTTTTGGAGATTATCTGGTGAGAGGTCGTCACATCACCGCTGACTGGCTGAAGTGGTGACGTGCCACTAACTAACGGTGAAGTAAGTTAGTGGTATTTGACTGCAGCAGACGATCAGTGGCCACAGTGGTAATGACCCCGTTCAGAAGCAAAGGACCATAGAGACGCATCTGGAACTGGGGAAAGGCGAGTATAGCTGTTTTTTTTTTTTTTTAATTTCGCTGGGGGCTCTGGAGCTGTTCATATATATTCAGCTGCTGCCATCCAAAAATGATCCAACTTCAAAAGGTTACATCTATATCACAGGTGTCAAACTGGCGGCCCTCCAGCTGTTGGGAAACTACAACTCCCATCATGCATTTGTATAATCTATAACCGTGGGCATCATGGGAGTTGTAGTTTCCCCAACAGCTGGAGGGCCGCAGATTGACACTTAAATTATCAACAGAGACTGAGTCCAAATTGCATATAAAATCTTTAAATTTTACTTAACGTATGGAATATCAATCATGGCCGTATGCCTAAACATTCCAAATCATCGTACTATTATAAGGCTAAATATATACGGCACTTTATGTGAATACCGCAGTTTGACACCCCTGATCTATAGTCTCCATTTGTATTTCACAGCGATAGCAATTTTTTATCTTATTGAATGTATCGACATATTAGACATGACCTGTGTTCCATAGCTCCAGACGGTCCTTTTTAATCTATCTTTCTCTGTTTTTTTCAGTCCAAAATCCATCATGAGCTGAAACCTCCTGCGTGGGCGTTCCTGCAGAGCAACCCTTCACACGGGAACATACAAGCAGAATGTTTCAGCTCATGATGAATTTTGGACTGAAAAACCAGAGAAAAATGGATTTGAAAATTCTGCCGGGACCTATGAAACACAGGCCATGTGCAATATTCCGATACATTCAATAAGATAATAAATTGCTATCACTGTGAAATACAAATGGAGAATATTTATGTAACCTTTTGAAGTTGGATGATACTTTTCTATGGAGGCAGCTGAATATAAAGGGAATTGGGGACCCTCTAGAAGCGGTCGACACATGTACCTGTGAATGAAGACACAGAGGTGTGATGATCACATATGTAAAGGGCTCTGGAACTATTGAAATGTTTTGATCATACTAAAGTACAAATATATACACACTACTCACAAAAAATAGGGATATTTGTTTTTTGATTGAAATTTCAGGATGAACAAAATTTCTTGAACTTTTTTTTTTAAATTAACTAAATTAGAACATCTCCTCCCTTTAGATGCACATGTCCAACTGCTCAGCGTTTCAATACTTTTTGCACAACTTGCTGATCTCTAACAAGGAGCTTAATGGTTAAATTCCCAACAGGTGTTTGATCCCCGACCGCCCAATAAATTTAGGGAATCAATTTGAATTGGGATTTAAACAGCCCTCCTCATCCTGCTGTTCACATTGTGACATCATGAGACCAAGACAACACCTTACAGTTGATCAACAGTACCTCGCCATTGCCAGGTTTCAAGCAGGATGCTCTCAGACAGAAGTGGCCACTGAGCTTAGAGTGTCATCAGCAGGTTGTAACAGAGATACAGAGACTGGAACAGTCTTAGTCTTTCTGTGACTCTTCCAGTCTCTCTGCAACCTGCTGATGACTATGTTACACTCTAATCTCAGAAGCCACTTCCATCTGAGAGCATCCTGCTTGAAACCTAGCAATGGCGAGGTATGCTGATCACGTGTAAGATGTTGTCTTGATCTCATGATGTCAAAATATGAACAGCAGGGTGAGGAGGGCTGTTTAAATCCCAATTCATATGGATCCCCTAAATTTATTGTGTAATTCAGGGATCAAATACCTATTGGGAATTTTGTCATTAAAGGGGTTGTCTCACTACATTGATTCATCTTACTTCAGTCCTGTTTTCTTGGTTTCACTTTGAATTCATGGGCGTGTTTACTGGATTCCACTAGGCTGCAGTAGAAGCCAGGTCTGTAGCTATAGCGACCAGTGCTGGCAGCCTATCATGAGAGACTGAACAGGTCTGTAGCTATAGCGACCTGAGGAGCTGATGCAGCCCATACAAGAGGCAATATCTCAGAATAGGTAGGGCACTTAATGGACACATATTGCAAAGTGACTTGTTTTTGCAAGATCTTTAACATAAAAAGCAGCAATCCTTGTAGAGAGACAACCCCTTTAAGCTCCTTGGTAGAGATCAGCGAGTTCTGCCAAACGCACTGAAACATTGAACATGTGCATTTTACAGGGAGAGATGTCTTGTTTAGTTAATTTAAAACAAATTTTCAATACATTTTATGTTCATGCTGAAATTTCAACCAAAAAGGTCAAATATCCCTAACGTTTTGGGAGTAGTGTGTGTGTATATATATATATATATATATATATATATATATATATATATATATATATATATATATATATATATGCTTGTTATTCTCATCATACTGAACCATTGTATGGAATTATCAGGTAGTTTTTGCTGTATAGTTAACAGAGTGAATATGAAAATAAGTGTTTTACTTTTTCAGTCTTTTCAATCATTGTATAATGTAACTGTACGTAACACCACTGTCTATACACTAGAAGACTAAGTCATTTCCATTGGAAGCCGATCATAGACCATGTGACCTAACAGGGCAATGTAATATGTTGGGTGAGATCGCCTCTCACAGACATATCAGGCAAATGCCGCCTGCCGCAGGGGGACGAGCTGCAGGGACTTCTGGTAGATGGTCACTAAAGGGGTTTTGCCACGATCTAACGTTGACGTGGGATCCTCCAAAATGGGTATTTAATCACTTTTCTAAATATATGTGATTACAAAAAGTGAAGCCTGTGAGAGATAAAGCCTGACTTACATGCCCTTAGTTTCCTGTGAGCTAACATTAGACAGGACCAGGAGCTGATCTGACATACATATGAAAACCACCACTTTTAAACGTCCTTCCCAACCGGGTAAGCATCAAACGATAGCGTCTTCTTTTAAAACGTCTTATTTATTTAAGTAATCTTCTTAAAATTCTTATTATGCACTTAATCAGCAGGTACATAGTTTAATGAATATATAGCAGAACGGTCTTACTTGCAAATTTTCAGAGCAGGATCTCACATGGGATCAGAGTCTGTTGTTAGGAGCCGTTAGCTGGCTACTACGCCAAGATGGTGCCAGCTAACAGCTCCTAACAACAGACTCTGATCCCATGTGAGATCCTGCTCTGAAAATTTGCAAGTAAGACCGTTCTGCTATATATTCATTAAACTATGTACCTGCTGATTAAGTGCATAATAAGAATTTTAAGAAGATTACTTAAAGGGGTTGTCTCGCTACAATGATTGGGTTTTAATTAAAAGATCTTTAAAAAACAAGCAGCTTTGCAATATATGTTCATTACAAATGTCCTACTGATTTTGAGCTAGCCCTGTTAGTAGGAGTGCATCAGCTTCTCAAATTTCTATAGCAGCCGACCTGTTGATCCTTATCTTACTGGCTGTCAGGTCTGTATGACTCATCACCTTTGAAGACAGGTCGGAGCAGAGAGCCCCTCCCTCACAGAATGCTTCTGTAGTGGAGGGAGGGGGAGGGAGGACTCTGGCTTCTGTGTCCTGCTGCCTGGAATAACCCTGTGTGTGCCTGCTTCCTCCTGCTCTCTACACAGATTGAGCAGAGATTAGGCTGATCAATAGATGTGACAGCAGTGACCCTGTGTGTTACTATAATCATGATGTGTCTGTGGAACTGTCACTATACTAATACTATACAGATCAGGCATGTGAATACTTCATGCTGTGCTGTACTAGTGACACATAGTAACACTTCCCAGCTGCCCTGTGTCTGTTCTGACAGGGTTTGTTGTTGCTGGAGATGTGGAGACTTGTAAGCTAAGCAGGGGATATAAGAACACATGCATCCCCTCTGCTATTAGCATACACAGCAGCTTCACAGACCTCTCTACACTCATAGATCAGCCCTCTCCTGCAACAGACCTAGGCAGGCGCACACACAGGGTTAACTCTGGCAGAAAACCCCCTCCCCCTTGCTGTATAGAAGTTATGGGGGAAGAGGGAGCAGAAGAGACAGACCAAGAAGCACGCCCCTCAATTCAACTATCAGGCTCACTGACAGGCTGAAAGCTCGTAATGAGACAACTCCTTTAAATAAATAAGACTTTTTAAAAGAAGACGCTATCGTTTGATGCTTACCCGGTTGGGAAGGATGTTTAAAAGTGGTGGTTTTCATATGTATGTGAGGTGTGTTTAAGAAGGAGAGGGACCTCCGCCCACTACCACTAACAGCATGGTATTTTTTCAGTAAGCGCTGCCAAATTCAAATACCAGGAGCTGATCTGGCCACTCTTGTGTTGTTTGCACTTCTTATCTGATGGCAGGGAACATAAATGAGCTTTAAAGGGACTGGTGAGAAAGATCCTGTGTCTTTTGTATAGAGAAGCCACTGGTTGTAATGTAATTATCTGAGTAAACATGCAGAAGCTCCCTGCTCAGCCCTCCTCTCCGTCCCTGTAGCAGTTCGTGAACAAATGAAAGAGCTGCCTGCTCAGAGCTTATCTTCTCTCCTGAGCAGATAAGAGGGAGAAACTTGTGCACAGTACAGTTATCCCCTGTGGATTAGCCAAATAACATGTTTGCTCAAGTACAGAGATTGAGTATCAGGAGCGTGCATGGGAGGTGGAGTGATGACATCACAGAGGAGGTACTTGTTTTTTTAAACACAGAAAGACAACGCCCCTTTTTCAAGCCTCAAGAGGGGAGTATCAGCCTGTTAGATGAGGAACTCACTTCTTAGCAAAAACCCCTTTACACCTTCCCATAGTAGGAGTATGCGCAGCTGCCATCATGTGACATATCCATCATCCAATAGCCCTCCGACCACTGCAGAACTACAACTACCAGCCTCCCTGGACTCCCAATGAGTGTTACAGCAGCTGTAGAGCCACAGCTTGGAGGACAACCAGCCATACAGAACACATGTGTGTAACACAGTAATCCTGCCCCCCAGCTGCCGGGGGAATGCTGGGAGTTATAGTTTCTGGAGAGCAGGGTAACATTGGACCTCACTAGACACTCACACAGCACGTACGCACACGCAGGATACAGCAGCTATATGAGCCTCAGCAATGAATGAGGAAGAGCAGGCGCGCATGCGCAAACTGAGCTTGTGTCACACCTCTCCGCCGCCATTGCCCGTAGGCCCCGCGCTCCCCAGCACTCACCTGCTACCGACACTACACGGGAATTAGCAGCCCTGGATAAAGTCCGGCCGGCGCCTTCTGACTGCGTCACCTCGGGTCACGTGATCACAACAGCGGCGCAGTGCGATGACGTAGGAAGTTACACGCTCTAAACTTTTCCGCCAATAGTCGGCCGGCGTCAGGCCACGCCCCCTTCCCTGGGTGACATTGTCATGGCTCTGCGGGCGGCGCTGCGCTCCAATACACCCCGCATTCATGGCAGCGCCCGGGGGAAGAGCGGCCAGGGCGCCGCCTCTGCTGCTTACTGTGTGGAGCTGGTCAGGTACAGTGCTCGGTTGGCAGGGGAGAGCAGTGTGGCTGCTGGGCTTGTCACACATGTGTGGACGGAGTCCGCTCTCCCACATGCCGGACACTAAGGCTGTGTTCACACTACTCTTTTTTGTTTTGCAGACTTGGCGTCTTTTGGTGCTTATTTTGATGTATTTCTTAAGCTGCAGGAAATTTCCCTGTGCACTGATAACCGTCCTGCACTGCTGTTTTTTCAGTCATGTGAATAATGCATTAAAGGGGTTGTCTCACTCCAGGGATCGCTGCTGCTTTTTAAGTTAAAGATCTTGCAAATACAAGTCACTTTGCAATATATGTCCATTAACAGTGTCCTCCCTATTCTGAGATATCCCCTCTTGTATGGGCTGCATCAGCTCCTCAGGTCACTATAGCTACTGACCTGTTCAATCCCTCCTGATAGGCTGCCAGCACTGGTCACTATAGCTATAGACCGGTTTGATCGCTCCTGATAGGCTGGAAATACTGGTCGCTACAGCTACAGACCTATTTGATCTCTCCTGATAGGCTGCAAACGCTGGTCGCTATAGCTACAGACCTATTTGATCTCTCCTGATAGGCTGCCAATGCTGGTCACTATCGCTACAGACTTGTTTGATCCCTCCTGATAGGCTGCCAATGCTGGTGGCTATAGCTACAGACCTGTTTGATCTCTCCTGATAGGCTGCCTGTGCTGGTCGCTATAGCTACAGACCTGTTTGATCTCTCCTGATAGGCTGCCAATGCTGGTCACTATAGCTACAGACCTGTTTGATCCCTCCTGATAGGCTGCCAATGCTGGTCGCTATAGCTACAGACCTGTTTGATCTCTCCTGATAGGCTGCCTGTGCTGGTCGCTATAGCTACAGACCTGTTTGATCTCTCTTGATAGGCTACCATCACTGGTTGCTATAGCTACAGACCTGGTGTCCTCAGCAGCTCATCATTGCAGGCCAGTAATAGCCAGTAAAGCTGGTAAACACGCCCCTGAATTAAAAAATGAAACGAAGAGAACAGGACTGAGGTGAGATGAATCAATGGAGAGAGTCACCCCTTTAAACCATGCACAGCTCGGCTGTGTGCCCAGTCCCTGCTTATTCCCATTATCGTCAATCATTAGCTCCTTCCTGCTAGAGTCATTTTTTTTTTCTTGTTGTATTTCTTTTCTTCCTCCCTGCCATCACTTTTTTTTTTTATTTCATTCATATGAGGGGCTTGTTTTTTGTGAAACAGGTTGCACCATTTACATGGACTGGGAAAGTAATAAAGGAACGTGTTTGCGGGGCTTTGTTTTGATGCCGTTCCGGTGTAAGTGGGGGGTTCTCTGTATTGTACAGACCGGTGCGATCGCAGTGATACTGAATTAGCAGATTTTCATTATGTGTTAGTACTTTTAGGGGGTCATGAAAATGCCGGCTCACCACTCCATAAGAACGGACAGCACGGATCCAAGTAATAGCAACCAGAAGACGGCTTCATGCAGCAGAGTCGGGGATCCAGCAATCCTCAAAATCCAAGCCTTTCTTCATTAGGCTATATTCACACGGCTGATTTTGGGACGGATTTTGTTCTGTATTTCGCGCCATACTGCTCAAAATACGGCTGAAATCCGTCCCAGTCATTACGGTAATCCACAGTTCTTATAGAGAACTCTGGATTCCGTCTCCTCTCCCCACTAGTCGTATTTCGCGACCGGGGAGAAAGTGACATGCACATTATTTATGGCGGGATACACGCTGTGAATAATGAAAGTCTATGGGGCCGGCGAGCTGCCCCCGCTGCACGGCACATGGCGTAATTGCGGGCGAAATCCGTCCCTTAATTGCGCCGTGAATAAGCCGTGTGAACATAGCCTTAGACAAAAATTAATAAACAAGGCAAATGATACATGGCCGTGATACTATGATGTGTTTCAAGCCCTATCTATAGCGCTGTGACTAAGAGCCTAGAGCTCGAAATGCATTAGTGCATCACAGCCATGTATCATTTGCCACGTTTTCTATTTTTGTCTAATAAAGAAAGCCTTGGACCTTAAGGAGGGCTGGACCACGTATTTGACGAGCCACGTAATTGAGCCGACGTACGCCCCGCAAATATGGTGACTTCAATTCCGAGTCCAGTAGTCACTGAGGCAATGTAAAACGTTACAATCCTATTTCTTGTATCTCTATGAAAGAAGTGACGGGTATGTTACATGCCAAGAAGTATAGGAGGCAGAAAGGGCCATTGTACATTGAAAGTACCTTCTTATAAGGGAGTACTTTCAACAGGCGTAATGTGCCGTTTGAACATAACCTTAAAAAATTTTTTAAAAATGTTCTATTTCTTAAGTTTGCAATGCAGCGACGTTTTCTGTTACCAATAATAATTTTTTTTTTTTTCCACATATGGACCTGAGATAAGGCTTGTTTTTTTGCCTGCTAAAGTGTAGCTTTTATTGGTACCATTTGGGATACACGTGACTTTTTCTCACGAAAATTTTTATTGCTTTTTTTATCAATTATACAGAAAGAAATGCCAAAAAAGTACAGAGCATATCTGGAACAGTCTACAACCATAGTTATCGCATTAGTATGCTTAGAACCTCGATTCCTCGAGGATACATGTTCTATTTGAGTTGTAGCAGTATATTTGAGAGAAACATCATATAAACTAGGAACAGTAATGAAGAAAAACAATAAAAGTTCCAAGGTGAAGCGTATAGGTTAAGCCGCAAACCATTTCCCAACACCACATCTACCCCAGAGAGTCTACTATTGCCCAATTTATACCCCCATCGCCTAGGTGTAACTCCCTGATCAGTAACCTTCCCAAATTGCCAGCCATCTGATGCGTAAGGTACCATGTCGTATCTTTAAAAGATTGCATAAATGTCTGGATATCTGAATCGGGAGAAAGGCCTCATAAAGACCCTCCCATGTCTTAAAAAATATTTCTGTGTTTTTTTCCTTATTATGGATCATGGCCCCTTTGTCCATCAACATATGGTGTTAACCATCTGAATTACTGAGGTAGTGGATGGTACCCTCGGTTTAGCCACTCGACAAGAAGACACCTCTAGCTGCCATAAGAACTATGTGAGCTATTTGTTGTCCTGTTCTACACCTTGTTTTATCACTTTTCTCGGGATATTTGTGGAATAATATATGCAAAATCCATCGGAGTGTAACCGGGAGGTTTTCCCCCTACCAAACCCAATCAG
>JAODAL010049265.1:0-28311 GCA_025379985.1 Phyllomedusa bahiana
TGCAGCAAACGTCTCAACAGTATTATTCAGAGGAAGCAAAGCCTGGGTGGTCAGGGCCTGGTAATGGCGCAGATCTCAAGATGGCCGAGGCCACGTGTTAGCTCTCTCAGCCCAAGTACTGTGAAGGGCTATCTCACTGCACGGGGAGCTCCGATCCCGTTCCCGGTGTCAGGCCGGTTACGGGGAGTGACGGTGCAATATGCGACGGCCAGGTACTTAGCTTTATTTCTAGGAGCTCCGCTCGTCTTGTGCGCTCGCGCCAGCAGCGGGTCCGGCTCCGGCTCCTCACGTGGGCTCGTCGCTTCGGGTCCGAGTGTCCAGACTCCGTGCAGTAGCCGCTGACGGTGCAGAGAAGACAGACAGCCGGGGATCAGCGGGAACACACTACCGCTATCACAGGCACCGGCGAGGTGAGTAACTCACTGCTAGGGATCCACGGGTCTTCTGTAGAGCAGGTCTCTCAGACGCGGCAAATGGCGGCAGCTCATGATCGGAGCAGCAGAGTGTCGATTAGCGGGGGCCACCGAGCCCGGCAACCACTCCAGGAGTCCTGGTAGCTGTGCAGCAGATCTTCCGCTAGATGCAGCGTAGTTTGGATGGCAGAAGATGGTTTATTTGTGCCGTTTTCAACAAGTTGCCCACGGTGCTTCTCTCCTCTGCGTCCTACTCCATGCACGTCCAAGCCCCGCCCCCGTCTCTCACTACTTTTTAGGTGTTGGCTATATATATAGGTATTTTATAGGGTTTCTAGATAGGTACCGGTGTGGGGTCGCCCTTTTTCAGGGCGTGTTCCCCACTTATTATTAGTATAGGTAGGGCACAATAGGGATTTTTGCTAGGTTTCTATAAACTTCTATTTTTTATGCATCTATATTAAAAGTTATATTTTAATTGTCTACCTAGCCTGAAGGTATCTGTATTCTTTGTTTTTTTCTTGCGATTTTCTATGATACCGGGCAGTATGTATCTAGGGGCTTTCTCCACCCAGTTATAATTAGGAGTACGGTAGTTTGTGGTTTCTTTTGATACTTCCAGCCTTTATACCAAAAGAAATAAATGTTTTATCAGCAGGATGGAATTTGGTGGCTATAGGACAAAGGTGGTCGGTGACCTATAAAACTGCCTGTAGACAGGCTGGACAGATAACCTGCTACATCTTTCAAACAGAACAAAAAAGAAACAGACATGTATTTAAAATGAATGTTTAATCATCTATGTCTTTTATGTGTAAAACTAATCAATGAGATGGGAATACCCCTTTAACAGATGCACCACTACTAATTCCGTTAACCCCTTCAACCTGAAGCACATCCCTCTGACCCCCGCTTCTCGCATCCCTCTCCTTGGAGCTCTCTGGAATGCACGGTCTGTATGTAATAAACTTTCCTACATACATGACTTATTGATCTCAAGAAATTTACTCTTCCTTGGTATGACTGAAACCATGGCTCACACCCTCTGACACAGCATCCCCCTGCTGCTCTCTCCTTTGGCGGCCTCCAACTTACCCATACCCCTTGCTCTGGTAACAGGCATGGCGGAGGTGTTGGCCTCCTCCTGTCTGACACTTGTTCCTTTGTCCCCTCTTCACCTCTGCCTTCCCTCACACTCTCCTCCTTTGAGGTGCACTCTGTCCGCATCTACGCTCCCTCCAACCTCCAAGTGGCTGTTGTCTACCGACCACCAGGCCCTGCAACTGCCTTCCTTGACCACTTTGCTTCCTGGCTTGTCTACTTTCTCTCTACTGATATCCCTACTATCTTCATGGGAGATTTTAACATCCCTATCGACACCCCCCACTCTGCTTCCAACAAACTACTTTCACTCTGCTCCTCCTTCAACCTCTCACAGTGGGCCTCGGGAGCCACTCACAAAGATGGACACACACTGGACCTCATCTTCACCCGCCTCTGCCCCTTATCTGACTTCTCCAACTCCTCCCACCCCATATCTGACCACAATCTGCTTACCTTTTCCACCATCTCCACCCCACCTGCCCCTCTGATCTCACACCTAGTACACCCCTGCAGAAACCTACAAAATCTTAACCCGCGCACTCTCTCTGACTCTCTTGCACCCCTCTCTACCATATCCTCATTAAATGACCCAGACGCAGCCACCGCCTTTTACAACCACACAATCACCACCAGCCTTGACTCTGTCGCTCCGCTCACACACAACAAAACCCGCAAACTCAGCAGACAACCCTGGCACACAGCCTCCACTAAACAACTGAGGCGAGCTTCCAGAATTGCCGAACGCTGCTGGAAGAAAACCCGCTCCACCGACGACTTCACCTCATACAAACAATCACTACATACATTTAAATCTGCACTCACACTAGCCAAACAGGATTATTTCACCACTCTCATATCCTCCCTGTCTCACAATCCCAGACAACTTTTCAACACCTTCAACTCTCTCCTCCGTTCACCAGCACCGCCTCACCCCATCTCTCCTCTCAGCAGATGACTTTGCCATCTTTGCCATCAGATGTCTTTTACATTCTACACAAAATCAACCTCATCAGAAACAGCTTTAGCCCACAGTCCCCAGCACCCTCCCCTATATCCGCACAATGCTCTTCCCCCTTATCTTGCTTCCCCACTGTTACTCACGACAACCTTTCCTCTCTACTGTCCAAATCCAACCTCACTACCTGTAATCTTGACCCACTGCCATCCCACCTCATCCCAGACCTTAGCGCTGTTATCATCCCAGCCCTCACCCACCTGTTCAACCTATCGCTAACCTCTGGCATCTTCCCTTCCTCTTTTAAACATGCTACTATCGCACCCATCCTTTAAAAAAACATCCGTTGACCCCTCCTGTCTGTCCAACTATCGCCCCATCTCTCTGCTTCCTTTTGCAGCCAAACTCCTCGAGCAGCACGTCTATCTTCAACTATCCTCCCATCTCTCCTTCAACTCTCTCCTCGACCCACTACAATCTGTTTTACGACCCCACCACTCTACCAAAACCGCCCTAACCAAGGTCTCCAACGACCTAGCAACTGCCAAAGCCTCACACCACTACTCTGTGCTTCTCCTCCTAGACCTGTCCTCTGCCTTTGACACTGTCGACCACTCCATCCTGTTACAAATTCTCTCCTCCCTCGGCATCACGGACTTGGCTCTCTCCTAGATCTCCTCGTACCTCACCAATAGAACATTCAGCGTCTCTCAGTCTCACTCTCTGTTGGTGTCCCCCAGGGGTCAGTCTTGGGCCCACTACTCTTCTCTCTCTACACTCTTGGCCTAGGTTAGCTCATAGCTTCACACGGCTTTCACTACCATCTATATGCTGATGACACACAGCTCTACATCTCCAGCCCAGATGTCATCTCTCGTCTCTCCCGGATCCCAGAATGCCTATCGTTCATATCCTCGTTCTTCTCCTCCCGTCTCCTAAAACTAAATGTGGAGAAAACTGAACTCATCATCTTCCCACCGTCCCACTCCATCCCTCCACCTGATCTCTCCATATCAGTCAACGGCTATACACTCTCACCTGTTGCGCAAGTCCGCTGCCTTGGGATAATCTTTGACTCTGCTCTGTCCTTTAAACCACACATCCAAGCCCTTACTTCTGCCTACCGCCTCCACCTGAAAAATATCTCTTGCATCCGCTCATTCCTCAACTTCGACTCTACAAAAATGCTAGTCCATGCGCTTGTCATCTCTCACCTTGACTATTGCAACATACTTATCTGCAGCCTCCCGTCTAGCACTCTTGCTCTCCTTCAATCCATCCTCAACTCTGCTGCCCGTGTCAATCACCTCTCTCCTCGCTACTCCTCTGTCTCCCCCCTCTTCCAATCCCTTCACTGGCTACCCATTGCCCAGCTAATTAATTTCAAGTTACTAACCATGACCTACAAGGCTCTCCATAACCTCTCCCCTCCATACATATCTGCCTTAATCTCTAGATATGTCCCCTCTCGCAATATCTGCTCCTCACAGGACCTCCTTCTCTGCTCTCCTCTTATCAGCTCCTCACATAACCGTCTCCAAGACTTCTCCCGTGCTTCCCCTACACTCTGGAACTCACTGCCCCAACACCTCAGACTCTCCCCCGCCTTCCCCAGGTTCAAAAGCAACCTGAAAACCAGCCTCTTCAGGACTGCTTATAACCTACAATAAAATAGCAGCCACTGCGCTACCCCAAAAACACGTCTGCCCCTCACCTTCTGTCTCTCTCCTCCTCCACTGTAGATTGTAAGCCCTCATGGGCAGGGCCCTCACTCCCCCTGTGCCAGTCATAAGTCAATCACTGTTATCATTGTACTTGTTTAATATGTTATGTATGTAACCTTCCTTTTGAATGTACAGCGACCTGGAATCAATGGCGCTTTAAAATAAATAATAATAATAATAATAATAATAATAATAATAATAATAATAATAAAAAAATAATAATTTTCTGATTCCACATACAACACTACCCAATACATTAGGAAATGGCTTTTAGTGCAAATGGTGAAGATAAATATGCAGTAACACTTTTCACAAACTACATATGAACTGCAGAATTATATTGTTCATATAGAATTAAACAAATAAGCTCATGTGGTATAGCAGAGTGAAAATTTAGAATGTTTTGTGACCTACAGATGTACACTGCCTTGATGGAATATTGTGAGTAATTAAAAAAGTTATGCTTTTTAATTAATATTGATCTATTTTTATTTCCACATCTAAGCCTTTTCAACAGAGCAACCATTAATAGTCACAGTAAAGAGCAGTGTAGATTTATATCCAGCGCAAATGGTCCAGCAGTCCATACTTAATTGTCAACAGATGTTTATATGTCCAGAATACCCATCTGTAAGCTAGTTTTTCATTACACACAAGAGAATGAGCTTCATTAACACCTCTGTCATGTTTAGAACTTGTACTTAGGCATTTTCTTGTGTCTAAATAAACTGCTAAATAAACGGCATTGAAACATGACAACAGCCTTCACTGTTCTATAGACCATGAGTGATGTATGAATGAGATTTGCATTTAATATTACAGTATGTCCCTGCATTTCACATTAGCTAATATCTAGACCCTGCCAATCTGTCATTATATTTGTTACAATTATGCCATGTTTTCTTACACTAGCTTGTCTACAACACAGCCTTGTTCTGCTTTACATTCTAGACGGGGTAATAGAATGATCATTTCACTAGTAACATCCCTCTGTGGATAAATATATCAATGGAGCTACGTAAAATAATAAAAAAAATCTATTTTTTCACAGAATAGAATGTTTGTGTTATTAGTAATATACAGAATGTATAGACTAGAGATGATTTAGAAATATATTTAAAATATTACTATAATTACATTTAAAGGGCAGGTGTCAGCATGATTATGATGCCTGAACCAGGGGTAAAACATGCTATGAAACTGGTCCAGGTATGGGATAAACAGCATAGCCAAAGGAGATGAATATGAGATTTGACTTCTACCCACCTCATTCAGCTTCGACAAGTTTCTTCTTATATGTCAAACGGGATGAAAGCTGTAAATTAAAGGGGTTTTCTCACCATGCAGTTTCACAGAGCCTTCTCCTCACTGCCAGCTTCAGGTTTAAACATCCTGTTCAGGATGTGGATGATTCTACAGTAGTGACTGGCAAATCAGCACTGCTATTCCTAGCTGAACCTGTTACAAGGACATTGCTAACAAGGGTTTAAACAGCAGGGCAAAAGGTTACATATCTCCAAAGGGTTAAAGGTTTTTGGTACCACAGATAAGCAAGATCCGGTACTGATGATAAAACACATCAGGTAGTGACATCATTATGGTTGGTCAGGGCTGCTAGAGCAATAAGAGCAGAGATAGCTGGTTGGCAACTTAGGGAGGCTTGTGTACACAAGCAGGAGATAAGATTTACTTTAACTCAGGAAGTAAAATCAGAACAGCAATGTACCTGGTAATAGTCTTTATTTACCTTTGCCTACATGTTTTAAGTTAATCATTGTGGTTATAAGACCCTTTTCAGCTCAGCTGGGTGGGGAGAATCCACACATCAGACTCATGCTTTGCTTAGTTTCACAGTATGCTTTACTCAGAAATCCTATAGCATTTTTGGGTTAAAATTCACCTTACAAAGAAAAGGAACTCTGTGGCTATTTTATGCTGCCTATGGTTTGGTCAGCATTAATAAACTGACATGGGGAGTATCACACATTCATGACTACCTATCCATTCTTTACAGATACCTTTAGAGGCCTGTTGTCCAGATAGGTGTATATTGCAGAGGTGGGGCCTGCACCTATCAGACATTTATGGCATATACTATCAACATATCATACATAGGAAAACCCCTTTAAGCTTTTCTACAACTACATGATGCCCTGTGTACAATGTAATATATAATAGTTCACACCAAGCATGTCCACACAGATTAAAAGGTATTTTACATTCATTGGAGCTCAGTAAACGTAAATTCTAGCCATGAACAGAAAATTCATTTTCATACACATTCCCCTATGAAAACCAAATCAAATTTGAGTCATTTTTTGTAGTGTGGTGTTAAACTTACAAGTAAAAAAAATATGTTTTAGTGGGACCTCACAAACCTTAATTACACCACAGTTTGCGTCAGTTTTATTACTTTGGACCTATAATGCCTTTGGATATATTATGTTTTGTCTTTGTAAATGTCTCTTCACACGTAGGACTGCAATCTCTTATCACAGAGACAATTATGATTAGATGGTCTCAACTGGTAGAATAAAACTAGACAACCTCTTGAAAAGTAAATACATTTTTTCGATGCCTTATCCTTTTTATTACTTTATACATTTACTGATGCTATAGCTTAAATTGCCCATTTTTATTGTGATTTTATTGATATCACTGTTTAATTGACTTTTGCAATTACAAGATTTTTAGGATTCATTTAGGAAGCAACACATTAATTAAATTCCTACAAAGAACATTAGCAGATCTATTGACTACTGAAGCATTGCAGGGAAAATTAGAGTGATGAAGTCATTGGAAGATGAAACACTACTGACATGATCTGAGCTTTCAGAGGTCACAATAACAGTTGTTATGTCAGACCGAGAGTCTGAGATCACTACATTGTCTGTAAGTTACCTCACAGTAAATATCAAGAGAAATTGAGCCAATTAACAATTATCACATTTACAACTCATCTGTGAACAGTTATTGAGATAATGTATGTGAAGTAAAGCATACATTCCCAGCCTGCTTTTTATGCTGCATATTTTGTATTTGAATATGTATTACATATAGGACTTCTAATATAGCAATATAGAATATTAATTCATGTACTTTAATTGTATAATTTTATGTTGAATACTGTCACAACTAACTTCACCATCCAACATTTGTTTTTGCTATGTACAGTGTTGTCACATCAAGAAACTGACCTTATATGCTTAATATTCTCTTTCTTCTATATGTTTTTGCAACAATTGCCACTAATTCACAACAACAGATTGCATCTATTGCATTTTCATATCTGCCTCTGGGCACACTAATGTTTTCAAATTGGTTCAGGATACTGTAATGCTTGACATCTGCATAAAAATATTGATCTATATTTCATCTCTATGGGGTAACAGTATGCCATATGTCATAAGTTTCAGATGCTGTTGCACAAAATATATCATTATGATCAATGCGTGTATAGTGTGTTATCACATAACTGAACACCATAGACAATGAAAAGCAGTTCAGCACACACAAAATATTGTTTTTATGGTGTTATACCACAATATTATGTCCCAATACAACAACAAGTCTAATGTATGCAAAATTTTTGAATAGAACAATGCAATCGACATATTTGAAGCAGTCTGTGTAATAGATATCATGAGTACAAAAAGTAGTCTTTAAGAGAGATGAAGACTTAATAATAATAATAATAATAATCTTTATTTATATAGCGCCAACATATTCCGCAGCACTTTACAATTTAGAGGGTATAAGTACAGACAAGGAGAACAAACATTACACAATAAAAAGTGACTTACAGATCAGACATGAGGTATGAGGGCCCTGCTCCCAAGAGCTTACAATCTATTAGGGTGTGTGAGTGAGAGAAAGGGTGAGAAGTGCTCAGTTTACAATGATCCAGCCATGTTACATAAATATAGGACAGTGTACACAAAAAGTGGATGAACCTGCCACCGCACAACTATATACATATAAGTGCCTGTGAATGCCCAAGTACAGGAAGTGTTGAATGATTATGACAGAAATTTGGGGGGTTAATGATTAGGGATCTTGGTAGGCTTGCCTAAGAAAATTAGTTTTCAGAGCGCTCTTGAAACTATGAAGGTTGTGAGTGTGCCTGATCACATGGGGTAACATGTTCCAGAGAACCGGAGCAGCACGTGCAAAATCTTGGAGACGGGCATGGGAAGTTCGGATGAGAGAGGTGTGTAATTTAAGATCATCAGCAGAGCGCAGAGAGCGGGTAGGCTGGTAGACAGAGATGAGGGAGGAGATGTAGGGAGGAGCAGCATTGTGGAGAGCTTTATGGGTGAGTTTTATGAGTTTATGTTGTATCCTGTACTGAATAGGCAACCAGTGCAGAGACTGACAAAGGATAGGGGCATCTGTATAGCGGCTGGAGAGAAAGATGAGCCTGGCTGCTGCATTCAGGACAGATTGGAGAGGGGAGAGTTTACAGACATAGACAGCAGTGTCTGCATTGATGTAACTATAATTAAAATGCCCTATAGCAAAAATAAGATGGTCCCTACCACCGAGTGACAATAAACTAAAACAGCAGCATATGCAATAATTAAAGGTACAGTATAAATAATACCTACATATCAAGGAACCCATATAATAGTTCTGAAGAGAAGAAAGCAACCAACTTCTAGTTGCCTACAACAAGGATCAATGTTCTCGTACTTGAGTAGGGCCCCTCAACTTCTAGGCCCCATAGTAGCTCATTATGACTGTTTAAGCTATAGTTATGCCCATGAGTGTCTGTAAAATGGGTGACCATGGGAAGAAATCTGCATAAGTAAGGTGTCTTTCTATTCTTGTATCAGCTTTCCAGCTATAAAAACAAATTTAGAGAGGTGTGTAACCCACTGGACACCAAGAGCAACATGTATGAAACCGGGCTAGGTCTAAAACTCACTTTGTTGCCGATAGTAACAAATTAGAGCGCCCCTCTCATTTTTTCTGAGCACCATACTAAATGAAAGGTGCGTTTTAAATCTAGACAGTTTTCATACATGTGGCACCAAGTATGCAACATTAACCGCTTTACTGTCCTGGACCACAAGAGATGCAGACATTAAGGGAGTATTCCCATCATATTGATTAACTTTAAAAGCATAGAAAAATATAAAGACTAATCCAAATACATTTCTGCTTTGATTTTGCTTTATTTCATAGTTAGAAAAATTCTTATCTCCTGCTTGTTTACAGAAGGTTTTCTAAGCTGCCAACCACCTCTCTCTGCTTTGGCGTCCATTTTAGTGACAAAATTTAAACATTTAGGCCTCTGTAGTCTTGTAACCTACTGCTAAAATCCCTCCATTATTAATCCCCCTCTAACAGGCTCCACAAAAATAGCAAAGCTGAAATGCCCATCTCTGCTGAAGACCCGCACATAGCCTGCCTCGGTAGTATGAGTGTGAAGCTGCCTGTGAAGAACAGCCTTTGTGAAGCAACCCATTTAAGACTTGGAATATACAAAAACCCATTTCCCTGTGGCATAAAAAGAAAAAGTGTCACTATCCTATATCTCAACTCATGTTGTTTAATAACCCAAAAGTTACACCAACCGTGACATGCCAGATTTCAAGCAATGGTAAACACTATTTATAAGTTGCAATTTTAGCAGTGGGACATTGCGATTCTATGTCCTGTACCTATAAGTCGCCATACAGCCTTAATCTTTCTTTACCATAGACCAGGGACATTGCTAGCCATTTTTATTTGGGGCTTGTGCCCCGGATAAAACTGTAGGTGCCCCAGATCAGCAGACTGCCTGCAGGGCACATTGCCAGTCTGTCACCAGTGTCCGGGCTGCTGCTTCAGCGGCATGATAACGCCACACTGCCTGTGCATTGATACATTGTGGAGTGAGTTTTTCATCGGGGACACAGAGAGAGGTGAGTATTATGATTTTTTTTATTGGAGACTATATTTCTACCAACTACTGGGGAGACCCTACATCCTTACCAATCTACTTGAGGGGACCTACATCCATACATGCATACTGGGCGTCCTATATCCTTACCAATTTACTTGGGGATAGCTACATCCCTACCAACCTACTGAGGCGCTCTATATACCTACTTACATACTGGGGGGAAGAGTATACCTTCCTACTAGAGGGCCCTATCCCTACATACTTTCTTAGCTACTGAAAGTGATTATATACCTAAGTACAGAGGGCCCTATGTACCTACTTACGTATTGGGGGGAACTATATATCTACCTTCTTACTGTGCTGGCCTATATAACTACCTGGCTACTTTTTTTGACGGTGGCTACATACTTACAGAGGGAAACTATACACCTTCTTCTTTATTGTGGGGGACTGTATAAACTACCTACAGGGGACCATGTATAGCTGACTATGTACTGAAGGGGCTTATATATCTACCAAGTGTACCTATATACCTAGCTACCTACTAAAGCGACCTATATATCTACCTATCAAGGCACTATATACCCACGTACCTATTGAAGGGGTTGTATATCTTCCACTCTAACTAATGGGGACCTATGTAGGAATGATGAGTGACTCCATGCTGCCCTATATAGGCCCCCAGTAGGTAGGTACATAGTTGCTGGAAAAGTAAGGATTCTAAAATTTTTCTGTGGTAAATTCTGCAGAGAAGAGTTATGACAAGGAAAAGTCATCATGGCGGTCTGAACAATTCCCATCAGAGAAGACATTTCTTGTGAGTCAGAGGATATAACTGCACTGTAATCACTTATGTCTGCAAAGCCGGTGTACAACTGATACAGCTGATGCATTTAGTCATGATCTAGCAGTATTATTTGGTACTTAATTGTCTCAATTTAGAAAAAAAATCATCCATTTTTCCCAGAGTCCTGAATGTCAAATGCCCATTCTAGTTTCAAAGTATGTAGAGAGAGCGAGAAATGTAGATATAAACTATTGAGTAACACTTAGCCTTTTACTTCCAATGATTCCTCAGGCTATGTCTACACTGCAAATACTGAAATGCAATTGTATTTTGGACGGCATTTTGTCATTTACTGTGTGCACATAGCCTTAGTCTAGGACAGCTGAGGACTTCTCCACTCCCACAGCTCACACGGAATGAATCATCACGTGCAAAGTGTGGGGCATGTCTGCAGAGAGTGAAGATACTCCCTTCTGGGAGGAGACACACTCCCCTCCATTTCACAAGCTCTGCTTGGCAACCAGCACAAAATACTTCCAAATGCTGTAAAGAGACAACAGCTTTAATGTTGGTCATTTGAAAAAGGCAATACATTAAGCTAAAATTCAGGGAAAATATAACAAAGAAAAAAAAAACAGAATAACTAATGACACTCTTAAATGGAAAAGATAAAGAAGCTGAACAGTTATCCTTCTATTGCCCTGAGAACTCAAATTATTTGCTCAGTCTTTTGCAATTAAAACTTTCAGTGTTAAGCATCAAAGTTTATATAGTATAGTCCCACTTGGTTAAATAAGCTTTTATAGTAGGAGGATTTTTGTCTGTGTTACAGGCCTCTTCTGCCCTGGAGCATTTGTTAACAAATGCTAATTGCTAATAAAACCTACAACCACAATCAGGAGAAATATTCCTCCTCGTGCAAACAACATACTTTGTACTACGCAGCAGCTGTAGTCATCAAATTACTAGAATTGCTTTGCATTATGCATGCAAATAGTAAATACTCTAGCCATTATGAGATTGAAAGCTTTTGTTGGTTAATTGTGACTCTATCTTAACCAACAGAGCAAAAATTTCAAATAGAACATCTAATGTAATTACAGACTAATATTTGATAAATAACAAACATCATTGCTAATGCACATACAACATTTCTATGTTAACAATGGCATTCTTATGCTTTATCAAGGCAGATTCAGAAACAATATGAAAAAATTGACACAATTAAGTGCCTTGAATATTGTTTGTTAATCATCAGATAATTTATTAACCACAATGCCCAAAAAAATGTTCATGACCTTTGGCTCTTTTTACTTTTATTGGAGTGCAAACAATATAATTAAGGTTTTTGACACTGATCAATAGAAAAAAAACTCATTAAATGTCAAAGTGAATGCAAATTACTTTTATTTTCCACATACAAAGCTTTTTTAAGTAAAGTAGGACAGTCTTAACTGCTTAAGGAGCAGGCCTGAAAGGACCTTAATGACAACCACAATTTTGAATTTTTGCTTCTCTGCATTTCAGCAGAGAAAACTGTTTTATATTTTCAACACACTGGCCATTTGAGGTATTGGCTTATTAATAAATTAAATTGTTTTTTTAGGCTCAGTTTTGGGGTGTATATAAATTAGTGTAATATATATAACTATGAAACGAATTTGTTACCAAATCACCAATGATACTACCAGTTCCTGCCAAAACAAAATATGGATTACAAAAAGAAGCGAGAAATGTTAAAGTATAACTTAAAGGGTCCCTTTACCTGCCAAAGATTTCCAGTCAGTTTTTGACGCAGATTCAGATTTTCAAAATCGTCACCAACCGTAAAAACATAGACTTCAATAGAAATTCCACATTGTAGTCTACACAACTCAGATTTTCTGATTTTGGATTTCAAAACCAACGCTTTTTCAAAAAACCTAGAACATGCATTCTTCAGTCGGATTTCATTCTGAAAATGACAGAAAATTTGCCATTGAAGTCAATGGGATGGCATGAAAAATAACTATTAAGCTTTATACGCCTTTTTAGGCGTGGATTTTAGTGTAGGTCTGCAAAATAAAATCTCAATAGTGCTCTATGATGCAAAAACAGTTTAAAAACGTAATTCTAAAACTGCGCCAAAATTAGTGGCTTAAAAAAATAAAACGGAGTTAAAAATTCTCGGGTTCTTGTGTAAAATATTATTCAAATGCTCTTAGATGACGCAGTTTTAGGATTCAAAATCCGATGAGTATTTTATCCTTTCTTGTGTGAACACAGACTTACTAGTTATAAGATAAAATGTAAAGTAGGATCAAGCAACACCCTAGTAATCATAAATACAGTTGGCTTGTATAAAGCCTAATGATGCCCATGTCATGTATCAAGGAAATAAAGAATAAATAAAAAAGGAATAGTCTTACCATTGTTGTCTTTGCACTTAAATCTGGTGCCACAAAGCGTGATTTGGCCTATAATTGCAACCCTGCTAGGAAATATCGCTTGGAACCATATCCGTCAATCAGGAAGAAAAAACGTAAAGTTCCAACATGTTTTGATCCCCCCAAAAGTTACCACAGAATCCAGTGGGGACTGAGTGAGGGGCTAAGTAAGTATAATGTAAATGGTGTATGGCCAACAAGGAAAACTGACACTGCAAAATGTCCCAGCATGTTCTAATTGATAATTGTTGCTTTTATCCTTGCTTAAAGTTGACCAGGGGCAGAAAGCAAGAGGCAGAGTGCAAGAGTCATGTGCAGTGTGTGCAGTTATACACAATAGATTTTTTGGGTGGGCACCAAGAATTAACTCAAATGGTGGACCTCAAGCACTCCAGTTCAATACTGCATGCCTCTTTCTCTTCCCTACAAAGCCCTCTCCCACTTTGCTGTATGCTTTAACATTCATTATCATACTTCATAGTTTATACATTTTTATTTTAAGCTCTATTCACTTTCTGGTTTACTCTGGCTTATTATTCATCTCCTCTTTAACCTTGAATCTGTCATTGACTGTATGATTTTTTCTTTTTTGAATATTTCTTTGCTTTGTACAGTTATTAGCCAGTCCCATTGTTTTCACAGTTTTACACTTTTTCTATGTACTGCGTTTTCTAAAATAAAGCTTTCAATAAAGAAATATGTTTTAAATGCACTAATATTAATGGAAAGGTATAAAGATGTAAGGAGGGACAAAAGAAGAGACCAAACTTGGCCCTCTAACATAATAAATATCAAAGTATATCCCTAAAGTCCCTAAAATGCTTCCCTAAAATCTTCGAGAGACTTCTCTCTGCCACATCCTTTCCTGCCTTTACACTGATCTTGGTACTGTATCAGTCACTTAGTATAGGAATTACCATACTCTGCCCCTTTTCAAAGTCCTTGTGTCAACTACACCACTACCTTTCATTGAATCACAACAAACCTCGCCTCTAAGCTAAACAATCACAAATAAAGTCAGTCTTTAATACAGTGGTATTTTCAAAAGAAAACAAATGGTGATACAGTTGTCGGATTATAAAGACCTACCACTGCAAAAGAAAAAACCCAACTATAAAATATTACTGTTATTATTAATAATTAAAACATACTCTCCCACAAAAACCTTAAGTTATGTGTTAAAAAACAAAAGGATAACAGGATTGATATATGACTATAAAAAGCCAACTCATAGTTAGATGACAACGAAGTCCTGGGATCCCAAAAGAAGGGTCCGTCGAGTGTACAGTAGGTATAGTGGATCCTCCAGATGGTTGATAATCCACAACAACACATATACCACAGATGCAAACTTAGCAGAGGGAGCATGAAAAAAACATAAAAAACTATTACATATCTATTCTCACCCTAATTTGATCCTTCCTAACAACGGTGATTGGCCCCAGGTTGCAAGATAGATAACCCTCGCAGGTTGGTGGGTAGGTCCAAGGTCGGTAGGTTGGTAAGCTCCAGTTATGTATGTGATAGGTGGGCCCCAGGTAGCTATGTGGGCTACAGGTAGGTTGGCAGTAGGCAGGCCCCAATTAGGTAGGTAGATAAGCCACAGTTAGGTTAGTGGTAGGTGGGCACCAGTTAGGTAGGTTGTATATCGATGGGCCCCAGATAGGGAGGTGATAGGTAGGCCCTACGTAGGTAATTGGGTGTCAGGTAGGTGGGTGGTCCCCAGGTAGATAGGTGGTAGGTAAGTCAGGGGTCCTTAGGTAGGTAGGTGGGGCTCAGGTTGGTAGGTGGTCCCCAGATAGGAAGGTGATAGGTAGACCCCAGTTAAATAGATTGGAGATGGGCCCCAGTTAGGTAGGCTGTAGGTAGGTGGGCCCCAGGTAGGTAGGTAATGGTGGGCCCATGTAGGTAGGCAGTAAGCAGGTGGGCCTCATTGCTCATAGAAAATAAATAATAAAATGCACTCACCTCTCTCAAATTCCCCCAAAGGCGATAAGCAGCAGGCCGACTTTAAGTGAAGTTCTGCGTAGGCGGCACGGAGATATGAGATCATAGCACCGTCTACATCAGCACTAGCGGCCGACGCCTGGTAGACTTAAGGCTAGTGTTGAGCGATTTTTATCGACAAAGTTGAAATCGGCAAGGTTTTTATGGTGATCGAAATTTCCAGATCATGCGATAATTAAGGTTAAAATCTGAACATCATCTATTAAGATCGCGCCTTTTTCGGCGCTTCCTGTAATTTTGGCGGCCAGCAAATCAGATTACAGAATAGAGCAGGGTGAGATGTGTGTGCGATGTCATGACTGGGATGTGTATGGTTGTGATTGGCTGGAAAAATCACATGACCTCGTTTTACATAGAACAGCGTTTCCTGTTTCAGCCTCAGTTCTCTCAGCATCTCATAGGGAAAGGACCTGCGCTCTGCCTGTGGCCACACAGCTCAGCGAAATTAGTCTATTTCTGCACAGAGAACCTCTACTATTAGCTGTGATCCTTCCAATTTAGTTATATTAGAGATTTGAAGATTTTATGTAGTTAGCTAGAGAATTTTAAAGCAGCATCTACCGCTGTATATTCACGGCGGGGGGAGCAAGGGAGGGCCCCCGCGGGCGATCACAGACAAGCTCTATCTATAAAGAACACTGGATAAAGTTCACCAAGACTTAGTGTAGACATTGTAGTGGAATATCTTTATTATTAACAGTTTGCTATTGAAATATTTACTGGATATTGGGCAGCCTGAACTTATATTGGATACACATCATTTCTAGTAACTGCAGGTCTCTTTGTTAGGTGCAAAACTCCACTTTTATTATCAGTATACATTTCAGATATGTGTTAATTTTAATTTTACCCATTACACCTGTGACTGTTGATATATCCACCTTGCAGTTAAATTACAATCCAGCAATCTTGTAGTCAGCACAGGTTGTTTGTTGCCAAAAATACCGTGTATCATACGAAAACATAACAGTTACGTGTTTTTTGACTTTTGCGCACCCAGCATTGTTCATTGATGCAGCATCCACGTAAATCTTAAAACAGCAATTCTATATTCACCACAGGTGAATTGAAAGGTGCAAAAAATACCGTTTATTATACCAAAACATAACAGTTACGTGTTTTTTGACTTTTGCACACCCAGGTTTGTTCATTGACGCAGCATCCACGTAAATCTTAAAACAGCAATTCTATATTCACCACAGGTGAATTGAAAGGTGCAAAAAATACCGTGTATCATACGAAAACATAACAGTTACGTGTTTTTTGACTTTTGCACACCCAGCATTGTTCATTGACGCAGCATCCACGTAAATCTTAAAACAGCAATTCTATATTCACCAAAGGTGAATTGAAAGGTGCAAAAAATACCGTGTATCATACGAAAAAATAACAGTTACGTGTTTTTTGACTTTTGCACACCCAGCATTGTTCATTGACGCAGCATCCACGTAAATCTTAAAACAGCAATTCTATATTCACCACAGGTGAATTGAAAGGTGCAAAAAAATACCGTGTATCATACGAAAACATAACAGTTACTTGTTTTTTGACTTTTGCACACCCAGCATTGTTCATTGACGCAGCATCCACGTAAATCTTAAAACAGCAATTCTATATTCACCACAGGTGAATTGAAAGGTGCAAAAAATACCGTGTATCATACGAAAACATAACAGTTACGTGTTTTTTTACTTTTGCACACCAGCATTGTTCATTGACGCAGCATCCATGTAAATCTTAAAACAGCAATTCTATATTCACCACAGGTGAATTGAAAGGTGCAAAAAATACCGTTATATTATACCAAAACATAACAGATACGTGTTTTTTGGACTTATGTCCAGTGCAGATTTGTTGATAGACACCTTGCAGTTAAATTTGAATCCAGCAATTTTGTTTTGATTAGAGGGATTTGAGAATAGCTGTGATTTGCCGTCTTTTAATAAGAGACTTTCCAAAACTATTCCATACCTTCTCAAATTTTTATATTTCTGAACATGGAGTGAAATGCAGTGGTAAGCGAGCAAAGAGGGGGTAGCAATGGAGGTAGAGGTACAAGAGAAGGTGCTCCTTCCAGTGCTGGCGACAACACGCATGCCAGCGGATCGTCAGTTGCAGGACCGTCAGGCCTGTCATCGCTGTGTCAGGGCCCTGTGAATCTAAGTAACGAACATCGTCGCCAATCTGTCCTTCAGTGGTTAATGCAACCTGCATCTAGCAGTCTTACCTCCTTGTCCTCGCAGTCACGGCCACAAATGTCGTCATCAGCATCATCAGCATCCGTCCAACATGAAGCAGCCCAAATGTCAACTCGTGTACCCACCACTGTGGATAATCCATTGTCTGCGGACCTCTTTGATGACAAAATGCGGTTGGGGTCAGAAGGCATGTTAAAAGATCAAGAGTATGATTTAGTCTGCTCTGACGCCCAGTTACTGATGCCATCAGAGGAGGTGAAGGAAGCCGGTCAATCGGCAAAAATCCCGGGCGGTCGGCAATGCCTTGCAGTGCCCCTTGCTTGTAGGCCGCAGCTTCTGGATGCAGAAAGTCAGGACGACCAAGTCACCTGTGTTGATGATGATGATGACGACATTGGGGATCCATGGTGGTCTTTTCAGCAGAATTTGCTTGCGAGCGCTTCATCACTGGACGAGGAGAAAGAAGATGGGGTAGTGTCAGTACGGGTCCTGCCTCAAAAAGGGAGAGGGCGGTCGCAGAAGTCCGCTGATATGATTCCGCCAGCCACGGTCAGCGCAAACCCCGCTCCTCGCTTATCGCCGTCAAAAAGGTCCAGGACCTCTCAAGCCTGGGCCTTCTTTGAGCAAGCCTCTGATTCACCCAGCGATGTCATATGCCGCCTTTGCCGAAAAACGCATAAGTAGAGGCAAGAACCTTAAGTGGTTAACCACCACCAACATGTCTAGTCACATGCAGCGAATGATGGTTGAAATGGAGGGAACCCTTGCCAAAAAAAGGCCCAGACCGACGCGGGCCTCCAACCATTGTCACACCTCTGTTTCCGCCTCCTCCCCTCCCCCGCCCCCACCAAGCGTTCCTCAGTGCCCTTGTCTCTCAGAGTCATGATCAGGGATCAGCCTCGCTTCACCCTTTCACGTCGCCCGAGTACCACCAGCAACACCAGAGGCCACCCTCCCCCTTCTCCTTCCGCCAGTTTGACGATCTGCACGCGCACAGCGGCCGTCTAGCAGCCAGCTTCTGTCTTCCAGGTTTGGGAGCAGAAAAACACTTTAACCCAAACCATCCCAAACCCAAAAAAGCCTGAATGTCGACTTGCAGGTTTTTGGCCCTTGGAAATTTTGCCTTTCCGTCTGGTGGACACAGATGGGTTCCGCCACGTCAGGGGCCCTCGCCTGCCCCCAATACCAGATGCCGAGCAGGCATTTCATTGCCAGAAAAAGCGTCCTGCCTGGCAGCCACGTGTCATCTAAAATTTCAGCGCGTTGTCTGCATCGGGTGTCCGGAAAGTCCACCCTCACCACCGACACATGGACTATAAGCAGGCCAAGGCCGCTATATCTCTGTGACGATCACTAGGTGAGCTGGGTGGATGTCTTGGGGGTGACGGTGGCCCCAGGCTCGGCGCACGCTCTTCAAAACCGCAGGGATGGTGCAGGGCTCTTTCCCCAAGGTCCTCTGGTGGCATCACGTGCCCAGAGACACCAGGCCGTGTTGAAATTAATCTGCCTTGGGGGGACGTCCACACACAGGTCAGGAGCTGTGGACGGCTCTAAGCACGGGGACCCGAGCGTGGCTGGGTGACAAAAACCCTTTGGGTGCCAGGCAAGGTGGTGTGCGATAAGGCGAAAATCTGCTGGCCGCCCTTAAGATCGGTAGGCTGGAGCACACCCCTTTTGCCTGGCACATGTCATGAACCTTGTCGTCCAGAAATTTCTAAGAGCTACCGGGTTGGACTGCCTGCTGAAGAAGGCTCAAGGTCTGAGTTCGACTTCCGCCGTTCGCACCCTGCTTCGTCCCGCCTGGCTGCGTTGCAGCGTCAGCTCGGCCTCCCCGTCAACCGATCATTGTTGACGTGGCAAACAGCTGGAATTCCACCCTCCACATGCTCCCGATTGTGGCCGCGCCAATGCCATTACGCAGTACGAAGGGGACACATGGCCCTGACAAGCAGGGGTGCGGATCTCGGGGTGTTAAAACCACCGAGAGTGGAGGCAGGTGAAAGAGCTCTGCACCATCCTTGCCAGTTTTAAAGAAGCCCCCAAAAATGGTCAGGGGCGGAAAAATGCCCTTGTCTCATGAGCATTGTGGTGATCTTAGTTCTGGAACGATCGTTGGACACTCTGAAACAACAGGTCCCGCCAGCGATGAGAGGAGGAGACGGACACAAAATGCGGACAGGGGGCCTTTCTCTCCGTCAAATCCACAAGGCCGACATTTTTCACAATTTCATCGGTCTTAATTAGGCAGTGGTTCGGGGTCAGAGCTAGTGCAAGGTGGCGCATCAGCTTAAAGGGTGCATCATATCAGGCAACTCAGGGCTGTGTTGAAGCTGTCCCGGAGGCAGGGAGGAGGAGGAGGAGGTATTTCCTAGACACCGATGTTACGAGTCCTGCTTGGAAAGAGGTTGGCGGATTTGAGGGGGGAGGAGGAGATGAGGAAGATCGTTTGCTAGTGCCCCTCGCCCCAGAGGCTTGGGAAATCAAGGCTCCATCTCTCACATGAGTCCCTTGGATGCTCCATTTCCCCCAACATGATCCTCGCTTAAGGCCACCCAAAATGAACAACAGTTACTGGGTGGCCACCTCCTGGATCCCCTTTACAAAACAAAAACTCAGCACTTTCCGTCCACCCCCCCAAAAATAGAGTGTAAATGCAGGAAATGGAGACCTTGCTGATTGATCAACTGGAGAAAATTTTTGGGTTTCTGCTTCACGTTCCCAAATGTCACTGTGGAACAACAACAGCAGTAGAGTGCCAAGTAGGCGTAGCGGCAGCAGCAGGCAAGGTGGCGGAAGCCTAATGGGTGACCTCTGGAAAATTTTTGGGTTTACCACTCACCAACGCATGCAATGCAGGGCACACACCAAACACACAGAGATCAGCTTAAGTCATGGTGCACAAATATCTGCGTCTCAAACCGATGTTTTTGCATGTGTTCCGGACAATAGACTTCTGGGTATCCAAAATGGACGAAGGGCCCCGTGCTGGCTCGTCACGCCATAGAGGTGTTGTCCTGCCCAGCAGCCACGTCATATCTGAGCGGCCCTTTCCCAGCACAGCTGGAGGAGTCATTACAGACAAACGCATCCGGCTATCCACAGATAATGTGGATCGTTTGACTTTCACCCAAGATGAATCAGGCAGGGATCTCTGATGATGTTGTGGCCCAATTGCTGAGGTCCCCGATTATTTGGGCCGATCTACTTACATTTCCTTTAAAAACAGAAATGGTCCTCTTGAAAACTTTTTTTTAAATGAAATTTCTTACTGCAATTTTTATTCTTTTTCCTCTTTTATTCTCTTTGCTGTGAGGAGACTGTAAAAGAAAGCAAGGTTTCATGGACAACACCGTATTCCATTTACTACTTTATCTTAAGAATTTTTCGCTGGTCAATGGTTTTGAGGTCATCTTGCTGTGAGATACAGCTATAATTATGGTCCTTTGGAACAGAAATGTGGCTTCTAAGTGGCTTTCTCCCTCACAATTTTTAATAGTGGCTGAGAAGTCATATTTATAATTTTTTGGGGTCATGTAGCTGTGAGATACAGCAATAATCATGGGCCCTTTGGGAAACTGAAATGTGGCTTCTAAGTGGCATTTCTCCCTCACAATTTTTAACAGTGGGTGAGAAGTCATATTTATAATTTTTTGGGGTCATGTAGCTGTGAGATACAGCAATAATCAGGGTCCTGTGGAACTGAACTGTGGCTTCTAAGGGGCATTTCTCCCTCACAATTTTTAACAGTGGCTGAGAAGTTTTTTTTATAATTTTTTGGGTCATGCTGCTTTGAAAGCAGCAATAAATTTCAGGTCCTATTATAAAAAAATGTTGTTTCAACAGGACATTTGTTCTTCACAATTGCCCAAGTGGCTCAAGGGTCATGCTTTGAATTTTGGGGGGATTTTGCTTTGAAATGCAGCAATATACAGGTCCTATTCTAAAAAATGTGTTTCTAAAAAGACATTTGTTCTTCACAATTGTCAAAAAGGGGTCATGGGTCATGCTTTGAATTTTTTGGGGGCATTTTGCTGTGACATGCAGCTATATACAGGTCATTCTAAAAAATGTTGTTTCTAACAGCATTTGTTCTTCACAATTGTCCACAAGTGGCTCAAGGGTCATGCTTTGAATTTTTGGGGGCATTTTGCTGTGACATGCAGCTATACTACAGGTCCTATTCTAAAAATGTTTGGGTTTCTAACAGGGGCATTTGTTCTTTTACAATTGTCCAAAGTGGCTCAAGGGTCATGCTTTGGGAATTTTTGGGGGGCATTTTGCTGTGACATGCAGCTATAAATACAGGTTCTATTCTAAAAAATGTTGTTTCTAACAGACATTTGTTCTTCACAATTGTCCAAAGTGGCTCAAGGTTCATGCTTTGAATTTTTGGGGACATTTTGCTGTGACATGCAGCTATACTAGAGGTCTATTCTAAAAAAATGTTGTTTCTAACAGCATTTGTTCTTCACACAATTTTCCAAAGTGGCTCAAGGGTCATACTTTGAATTTTTGGAGCATTTTGCTGTGACATGCAAGTATACTACAGGTCCTATTCTAAAAATGTTGTTTTCTAACAGACATTTGTTCTTCAAATAATCCAAAGTGGCGTCAAAAGGGGCATGCTTTGAATTTTTGGGGGCATTTTTCTGTGACATGCGATTTTACTACAGGTCCTATTCTAAAAAAATGTTGTTTCTAACAGACATTTGTTCTTCACAATTGTCCCAAAATGGCTCAAGGGTCTGCTTTGAATTTTTTGGGGCATTTTGCTGTTGACATGCAGTATACTACAGGTCCTATTCTAAAAAAATGTTGTTTCTAACAGACCTTTGTTCTTCACAAATTTTCCAAAGTGGCTAAGGGTCATGCTTTGAAAATTTTTTTGGGGGATTTTGCTGTGACATGCAGCTATACTACAGGTCCTATTCTAAAAAATGTTGTTTCTAACAGACATTTGTTCTTCACCATTGTGCAAAGTGGCTCAAGGGTCATGCTTTGAATTTTGGGGCATTTTGCTGTGACATTTCAGCTTTTATACAGGTCCTATTCTAAAAAATGTTGTTTCTAACAGACATTTGTTCTTCACAATTGTCAAGAGTGGCTCAAGGGTGATGGTGCTGTCAGAAACAGGAATAGGTAGGACACTGTTAATGGACACATATTGCAAAATGACTTGTTTTTGCAAGATCTTTAACATAGCTATCAATCCCCATATTGAGACAACCCATTTATACAATGAAAAAAAGAGAAACAAAGACATGGTGGATTCCATCCTATTTTAAAAATGTGTTTCTAGAATTAAACTACTAAAAAACTTGCATGTACAAAATAGCTTGGTAAAAAAATTTCCCCTGAATTGTACAAGGGAGGTACAGGAAAAACTTGACCAGATGTAGGTTATTCAGAGGGGCATGGAGTATGGAGCACGGACAGAGAACAAAGTACAGAGACAATTTCTCCAGCACGTTGAGTAAAATGAGAAAAAAGAATGGCAAGCAAAAGGGCACCTGGGTGTAACAGGAGCGTTAACCACCAGTATTTCCAAGTGAAGCTCAATTGGTCCGCACTCTCACGGAGGGGCAAGCGCTACCATTCTTGACTGTGTACTGAGGAAAAGGGTGGAGTTCTACACACTTCCGCTTCCGCACTCTGCTTCAGCAGACAGTTTTTGTTGCTGCGTCATCAGGGCATTTTAACCTGCGTGTTAATAGATGACGGACGCCCGCCTCGGCTCTCACGCACCCCCACTGTAATCCGGCCTGGGTCATGCTGTGGCACAGGGCAGTTCTAGTCAATGTCCAGTTCAACTAAAGTTGTGGTTGAAAAGACTCCTTTTTCCGGGACTTTGTAATCTGGGGGGCAGACAGGTTTAATGGTCATACTGTGGCCCAGGACAGGGACAGTATATTTTCCAGTTCAACTAAAATGGTGGTTGAAAGACTCCTTTTTCTGGCACTTTTAAACTGTGGGTCAGACAGGTTTTTAAAGGTCATTCTGCGTTTCAGGACAGATATAGTTAGTGTCCGTTCAACTAAAATGGTGGTTGAAACACTCCCTTTTTGCGGCACTTTTTAAATCTGGGGGTCATGCAGGTTTGGGGCTCATGCTGCGTTCCAGGAAGGGATATTCAATGGTCCAGTTAAGTAACATGATGGTTCAAATCATAACTGCCTTCTGGCACTTTTTAATTTTGTGGGTGATGCAGGTTTAAGGGTCAGGGGTGTGGTACAAAACAGGGATAGTGATGTTCTGTGAATTTTTTTCTGTGACTTTTATAACCTAAGTGTGGGTTTCCTAAGATGTAGCACATATCCATTTGACTGGTGTGGCTGTTATTTTCAGGTTCGGCAGCCTTGTTTGGGTGTAATTTAAAGAAGGTGTTTGTTGCTCTCGCTTTGACTTTAATGGTAATCGCTCATAATCGATGCTCACTATCGAAAAACCTTATCGATAGCAGCCGACTATCGACTATCGATCGATCTCGATAGCCAACACTACTTAAGGCCTAAGTCTTTAGGGTTACCAGGCTGAATAGCAGAGCAGAGCACCACCCGCCATACAATCATGGGAGTCCTCGATTCCCATTCTGAGGTATGATGCGCCTGGTTCCATGTGGCGCAATTAGTTCTGCCACTGGAGCTCAGGACCCATTGAGGGTTTCACTGACCCTCTGGTGGGCATGTCCAAGCCTTATTCCCTATAACTTTGTTGCAGCCACATATATGCAGACATATATGACCAATTTTTAAACAAAATTTTGGATATTTGACTACCCAGTCATCCTTTGGTGGACAACAAAAGAATTCTCTCAACATCAATTATCATCAGTCCTTCTTTTTGGGAAAATGATAAAAATATTTATTCAGTTATCAAACGTTTTGATAAATACATTTCTTTTCAGTTGGTGTTTTCTCAGAAATGTTTAGTTTGGTATTTATTAATGGTAATAGTAACATCAGAAAAACCCTGATTTAGGACATGATTTCATTGATGCAATGAAAAATATATACAAAATTTATGTTTAAAACTACGGGTTCAGGTAAAGATGGTTGTATGTCTTAAAAGTGGTATTAGAAGGGGTACTGGAAAGGAATGTCTGTTATCATCTCTGTTATTTAACTGAACCAATGTGTAACTGGCTTTAAATCTTTTGCATAGTATTAGAGAGTGGAAATTATAGTAAAAGAATGAAAGTTAAAAGTTTCTTCTATGCAGATTACCTACAGTACTTCTGAATGCCAATAATACAGAACTTAGTTTAGGTGAGTTTACAGGGGTACTTTCATTAACAAAATCTCAGAATACCCGGTTGGATAAGTGGATAAAGAGAACCAAATCTAACAAATGAGTCAAAAAATATTAGACTTATTTACTGAGAAAAGTGGAATACCACATATATTTGAATGTCAAAAGTATTTGAAACTTTAGGATTATCTGATAACTTTAATGTGAAATTAGAGTCAGGTGTTTTCAATCCATGGGATGACAATTAGGTGTGTGTGTGTGTGTGTGTGTGTGTGTGTGTGTGTGTGTGTGTGTGTGTGTGTGTGTGTGTGTGTGTGTGTGTGTGCGTGTGCATGTGCGTGTGTGTGCGGGTGGGAGGGTTTCTTGATTTAAAGAACAAAAAAGTCTGATCTCCACAGCACATTTGTATAAGTATCTCATGGCATGAACCAAAGTGATTTCTGATGATCTCAGAAGAAGAGTTGTTGATGCTCATTAGACTAGAAAAGGTTACAAAATCATTTCTAAAGAATTTGGACTCCACCAATCCATAGTCAGACTGTGTACAAATGGAAGTTTAAGACAATTGTGACCCTCCCCCAGATCAATTGACTAGCAAAGTATTCAACCAACAAAGATCACAATCTTTGGATTGCCCTTCTAGATTTAAAACATACATGGGCCTACATTAGATGTGTTGGGTTATGGTTGACCAATTCCTTAACAAATAATTTCTAATAAATAACCAAATTGAAAATTTAATGGTATAACCTATTGCACATAAAAACCATATGACAGAATTTTAAGGTACATATGTTGTATTTAAAGATACCCCTGCTATATGAAAAAACATGACAAAATTACATAAATTACCAATATGACATGACAGAGAGATATTTTAAAAAAATCACCCATGGCTTAACTCATTATTAGCGGAAAAACATAGTTATCTTCTAAAGGAAAGGGAATGAAGACAGTGGGAGATGCTATTAATAGAGAAGAAGAAGAGAAGGGGGCTACAAATTATTGGATGCATTTATTTCATTATCTTAAAACATTGTGTAAACTAAAAGAGATTTTTAGTCAAACTATTAAACTAGCAGACAGTATATCTAGATTTTAAAGATTTATGATCTATGTCAAAAAAGAATATCATATATATAAATTATTAGTACTCTCAGGGTATGATAACATAAAAAAAATGTCTCCAAATTAAAAGAAATCCTGCATTTAGAAGAAGTAGAGGAAATATAAAGAAACATAGGGTCAGATGTATGAAAACTGTCTAGGTCTAAAATTCACTTTCTTGCCCATAGCAACCACTCAGAGCGCCCCTTTCGTGTCCTATAGTGTTCTGGAAAAATGAGAGGGGCGCTCTGATTGGTTGCTATGGCCTACAAAGTGATTTTTAGACCTAGACCGTTTTCATACATGTGGCCCATAATGATAAGTAATAAAAAAAATAAAAAAGTAGTATCCCCTGAGATATGGGGGAAGTTTTATTGGAGGGGGATAAATCAAGCCATATATGCCTTTGGTAGACATATACAAAGTTTTATATACCTACTTATATATCAAAATGTCTTAAGTAGGGTAAGGAAAAAATATTATTATATAGTCTATGGTATTGTTGAAAAATGTATGGGATGTGGTGACAAAACTTATGTAAAATTGGTGGTAATGCAATATCTAGCAATATATGGTTCTATGTATTAGACTTTATGAATTCTAGCAGAGTGGAGAAAAAAATGATATAATGATGAAAATCACACTGATTTCATTGGCCACAAAAAAGCATTCTGTAGTATTAGATTTATTTAGTACCAACATCAGATGCAGATTTGGCTATTAAACGTCCTCTTCAGAAGAGAGGCATGTTAAGTTTGAAGTTAATAAATTCAAAGAATTTCAAGAATAAAAAGGGTGAGATGATACGAGAGACTTGGTATAGAGGGCTAAACAAAGTTGTCAGGTAGATGGTTATGTAGGTAGGGCTAGAAAATTAGTAACTTCATAAGATAATAATTTGTTGTTATGACAGCCTAAAACAAATAGCTTGCAGTCTCCTTGTTCTCAGGGTTAGACGTGTGGTGGAATGGGTAGAGATATTGGGAGCTCTTTAGATCATATGGAAAATGTTTTTATTTTCCTTGCTTAGCTGTCTTTGTATTTTGTGATATAGCTAGACTCTTTACACGATTGGGTAGCATTCTTCTGTACTTTTACACTTTTTGGAACGACAGGGCAAACCGGAAATAAAGTGGAGCATGTCTGTGTGTTAAAAATTATATGAAAATGTGTGTGAAAAAGCTAATGTGCAAAGATTGTGAGGATTCTTGTAGAAATACGAGCTATAAACGGAAAAAATAAAATTGATTTAATCTTAGAGTCCCCAATATCACTGTGGTAATAAAGTGCTGGCCATAGTGCCAGTTGACCAGTGATTGTTTCTGATATGCCTGATTTAATAAATGCTTGTGTTTCCTTTTTCTCTGCCCATTAAACTACCTAGATGCCACAATCATTAGGACTGCCGCATCAAAACTTTTATGCAGGATATGCAGGGGGGGGACACTCACTTTTGTCATGTGGTGTCCTTGCTGCAATGCCATCATGGGGTGTCAAAATTTGTCATGGCAACCTGGTGCCTACTGAAGACTGGCAATACTGCTGAATACTGCAATACATTCTTATAACATTGTAGTATACAAGTGGGAGACTAAACAAGAAAAGTTTTACAAATATTAAAACATTATAAAATAATTAAAGTTTAAAATCTCCCTTTTCCCATTGTACATTAAAAAAATTAAAATTAAGTTTTTTATTTGGTCATTTTTTCTCCCTATAAAAAGTAGAGAAAAAGTTATCAAAAAGCCTATGTCCCCAAAATGGTACCAATAAATTACTTTCCGCTCCACAAGAACAAGCCTTTATACAAGTCTGTAAATGAAAAAGGATAACAGTTATTGGTCTCACAAAATAGTGATACAAAACATAACAAAAACTGTTTGAATGTAGTATCAATAGAATTGTGCTGATCTAGATAATAAATATATTCATATCGCAAGCCGAACTATATAAAAATGAACACCAAAAGACAATAGCACAATAGTGTTTATTTTCCATTTCTGCCCCCCAAAGAATATTTTCCAAATATTATGTTACATCAAAAAATATAATTTGTTCCACAAAATAAAAACCTATCATATGACTGTACCAACAGCAAACAGATTTTTACAGACATCCTGTAAATAAGGCAAATGAGGTTCAGTCTAGATATGGTACATGTATCCATCCAGGTACCAATAATCTGCATGCATGCTATTGCCTAGCAGGATACAAACTGGGAGAGTCACTTGTTGAGAAAGATCAGGGTATACTTATTGATTATAGGCTACACAACACCATACAGTGTCAATCAGCTGCACCTGAGGCCAGGATATTGTCATGTATTAAAAGAGGCATGGACTCACATGACAGGGATATAGTATTATCACTCTAAAAGGTATTGATGGGACCTCATTTAGAATATGCAGTTCAAGCTTGGGCACCCCGTTTCCCCCTAGAATTAAGAAAGTAA
>JAODAL010049266.1:0-28311 GCA_025379985.1 Phyllomedusa bahiana
ACACTGGCCAGGCCTCGAGCCCCCAAGACCCAAAAATTTTTCCACCCCCTTTTACTCGGGGAACACCGGAAAGCCTGTAGCCTACTTGTAGGCTGCTCCACCATGGTTTATAACTGTTTGCACGTCCTAAAAACACACAAACCGTTAAATAAGCAAAGCCAACCAAGGGATCCAGAGTATGTGTCTTGTATTCATGTGACATACATAAACTATTTGGGGCCCCCGATACTTGTGAGGCCCCTGGGCAACTGCCTGGTGTGCCCAATGGAAAAGATGGCCCTGACTAAGGTTTTGAGAGGTTCCCTGTCATTAACCAGGTGAGAACAATGTTAAGATCTCCGGGAGGAATCGCTGATCTCTAGGTAGGGTCACGCTGCATAACCGGCAGCTTTTAGTTGGCGGCCTGATGCGTTAGAACCTCACAGATGCGCTCTCCCCTGTGCGGTTCTCTACTGATTCCCAATGGCCACCCAGTTTTGTAAGCTTTACACCTGCAAAATCACCTGACCAAATATGAAGGGCAATGAACATCACTTTTTTTTTTTTTTTTTTTAACCTTATAATGATTTTAACCAAGTGGAGTCAGACTGTTCTCTACTTCTTACAGCAGAAAAGCTGTTGACCTTTTAAGTAAAAGAATGGAATAGACAACTTGTTCCCTGGAAGATTTCCCTTTTGCCCTCTCTTATGGGAAGCTGTACCCTGATTTCTTAGTGAAGCTCAAAGCCCATCTCCTCTTTGCTCTACAGAACCCAGAACTGATTAATGATTTTATGAACAATAATAAATGAACAGTTAACAGTTTATGAACCAGGAGAGGAGAGGAATTACCTGGAGATGTGAGCGGCTGCTCGTCCTCCATCTTCACATCCTTGCACAGATACGTGTGTTCCTCTAAATACTCCCACTCCTCCATGGAGAAATAGACAGCAACGTCCGACCCTTATGGGAACCCTGACGCACCACAATGATTTGTCATCACCCAGATCCCTCCAGTGGTGTTACTGTAATAATTATCCCAGTATTCCCAGCAGCATCACCTCTCCAGTCAGCAGCTCAATGATCTTGTTGGTGAGGTCTAGGATCTTCTGTTGATTCATTTCCCCCTGAAATGGGTAGTGAGGTGGAGAACCTGTGATTGGGGCCAGGCAGGACTCACTAGAGGTCTTCTTCACTACTGCATAATCCTGTTTATGAAGAAATACATTGATAAATATCACTACAAACATTTCTAGAGCCCATCACCTCTCCAGTCACATCATCTGTTATTACCATAGATAAGAATGATGTAATGTGACATCATCAGAGCCCCCTCCCCTCTCCAGTCATATCATCTGTTATTACCATAGATAAGAATGTGAAATGTGACATCATCAGAATCTTCACCTCTCAGTCAATCATTTTTTATTAACCATAGATAAGAATGATGTAATGTGACATCATCAGAGGTGACTCCCCTCTCCAGTCATATCATCTGTTAACCTTTAGATAAGAATGTTTGTAATGTGACATCATCAGAGCCCCTCCCCTCCCCAGTCACATCATCTGTTATTACCATAGATAATAATAATGTAATGTGACATCATCAGAGCCCCCCTCTCCAGTCATATCATCTTTTTATTACCTTTAGATAAGAATTATGTATTGTTACATCTTCAGAATCTCTCACCTCTCCAGTCATATCATCTGTTATTACCATAGATAAGAATGATGTAATGTGACATCATCAGAGCCCCCTCCCCTCTTCAGTCATATCATGTTATTACCATAGATAAGAATGATGTAATGTGACATCATCAGAATTTCTCTTACCTCTCCAGTCATATAATCTGTTATTCCCAAATAGATAAGAATGATGTAATGTGACATCATCAGAGCCCCCTCCCTCTCCTTCATATCATTGTTATTACCATAGATAAGAATGATGTAATGTGACCATCATCAGAGCCCCCTCCCCTCTTCAGTCTATCATGTTATTACCATAGATAAGAATGATGTAATGTGACATCATCAGAATCTCTCACCTCTCCAGTCATATCATCTGTTATTACCATAGATAAGAATGATGTAATGTGACATCATCAGAATCTCTTACCTCTCCAGTCATATCATCTGTTATTACCATAGATAAGAATGATGTAATGTGACATCATCAGAGCCCCCTCCCCTCTCCAGTCATATCATCTGTTATTACCATAGATAAGAATGATGTAATGTGACATCATCAGAATCTCTCACCTCTCCAGTCATATCATCTGTTATTACCATAGATAAGAATGATGTAATGTGACATCATCAGAGCCCCCTCCCCTCTTCAGTCATATCATGTTATTACCATAGATAAGAATGAAGTAATGTGACATCATCAGAATCTCTCACCTCTCCAGTCATATCATCTGTTATTACCATAGATAAGAATAATGTAATCTGACATCATCAGAGCCCCCTCCCCTCTCAAGTCATATCATGTTATTACCAAAGATAAGAATGATGTAATGTGACATCATCAAAATCTCTCCCCTCTCCAGTCTATCATCTGTTTTTACCATGATAAGAATAAATGTAATGTGACATCATCATAATATCTCCCCTCTCCAGTCATATCATCTGTTATTACCATACATAATGCCATGATCTACAAGTTTCCCTGCCTCCCCTGTGTCTGTGACTTTCCATAGGATCCTGGTAAAGGAATCTGCTTTCTGCTCTGTCTGCTGTCCAGTACTGCAGCAGTTAATTCCTGCTTCAGGACTTGCCCAGCTGCAGCTCATAATACTGGCTGGCTTGCTTTAAAAGGCAGCTACTCCCAGCATTCTGGGCCTGAATGTTGGTGGTGCTTCCAGAGTCAGTCTCACCTAGCTCTAGTCCTCCAGGGTTCCTGCTCCTGCGTTTGCTTCTGCCTGGTCTTCTGACATGCTGGTTCCTGTCAAACTGGTGTCTGCTGCATCCCATTCCAAGCCTGCTGATTTCCTCGTGTCCCCTGTACCTGCTGTACACCATCCTACCTGGACCCTCCTGCACCCACCTGTTTGGTTTGTTAACCCTGTGCCTTTGTTTCTGTCTGCTGTTGTACCCAGCGCCTGGTCTTCTTGTGTTTGCTCCTAACTGCGTTGGACTGGTTCTGTTCCCTCCGCGGCCCTAAGAATCCACACCCCCTTTCCTAAGAGTCATTTTCTGGGATTGTTGTATTCCTTGCTTTTATATTACCACCTGTTCCATTTTGCAAATAAAGTCCTTTAAAAATGTAACAGATAAGATTTATGTAATGTAACATCATCAAAATCTCTCAACTCTCCAGTCATATCATCTGTTATTACCATAGATAAGAATGATGTAATGTAACATCATCAGAGCCCCCTCCTCTCTCCAGTCATATCATCTGTTTTTTACCATAGATAAGAATGATGTAATGTAACATCATAAAGGGGCCCCTCCCCTCTTCAGTCAATATCATGTTATTACCATAGATAAGAATGATGTATGTGACATCACCAGAATCTTCACCTCTCCAAAGTCATATCACCTGTTATTACCATAGATAAGAATGATGTAATGTGACATCACCAGAACCCTCTCACCTCTCCAGTCATTCATCTGTTATTACCATACATAAGATGATGTAATGTGACATCAGACCCCCCTCCCCTCTCCAGTCATATCATCTGTTATTACCAAGATAAGAATGATGAATGTGACATCATCAGAATCTCTCCCCTCTCCAGTCATATCACCTGTTATTCCCATAGTAAGAATTATGTAATGTGACATCATCAGAATCTCTCACCTCTCCAGCATATCACCTTTTTATTACCATAGAAAAGGGAATTATGTAAGGGTGACATCATCAAATCTCTCCCTCTCCAGTCATTTCATCTTTTATTACCATAGATAAGAATTATGTAATGTGACATCATCAGAATCTCTCACCTCTCCAGTCATATCATCTGTTATTACCATAGATAAGAATGATTAATTGACATCATCAGGCCCCCTCCCCTCTCCAGTCATATCATCTGTTATTACCATAGATAAGAATTGATGTAATGTGACATCAATCAGGGGTGACTCTCCTCTCCAGTCATATCATTGTTATTCCCATAGATAAGATGTGTAATGTGACATCATCAGAGCCCCCTCCCCTCTTCAGTCATATTATGTTATTACCATAGATAAGAATGAGGTAATGTGACAACATCAGAATCTCTCACCTCTCCAGTCATATCATCTGTTATTACTATAGATAATGATGTAATGTGAATCTATATTTACTGGTTTGCCATAGGCAAACTTAAACTCTATCAGTTCTCAATCTATAAAACACTAAAACTTAACTTTTATTATATATAACATTTAACCTCTATACACACTATTTTAAAAACCTGATTTCTAACCTCTCAAATTGTCCCTTTCTAATCGTGAAGGAATAACTCCTTTTCTATTATCAAGTCTGGTGGAGCCCCACCTATTAACAGGGAAACCCTACATATACAGTGACTTGCTAGCTCCAAAAAGAAATCCCAAACGTCTTACTTGGGCAGTCATCCCTAATCTAATGTGCATGAAATATATAGGGTTTCCTTGTGAGACCCTCTGCAGCGGGTAACACATTAGAGTAGAGAGAGCTGGAAAATCACAAATTAAAATGTCATACCTGACCTCCCCAACATGTTTCACCAGCTAAACTGGCTTCATCAGGGGATAGAGGTCCGGTCCCATGTTTTCTAGCTCATTTCCTTTTATATGATCTTGGTACACACCCTATTCACATGCTCGCCAATTGGCCACCAGAGATTACACAATACCCATCCCCCCCCCTTTTTTCTCCTGCATGCATACTGATAGCAGCTGCTGCTGCATTCTTATAATCAGCATTCCTCAGGCAAATTCACCATCTCCATAGTGGGCTTCCGCCCTATCTTACCATGCCGCCTGCTCCCGCGCACTGTACCAATGGACATTTCTGCCCTAACTGTGACGGACTTCCGTCCAACTTCTCCCACATTATTGCATCTGCACGGCTCACCTAGAACGGACTAAGCAGATGTGTTAGTCCGTTCTAGGCAGATGTTTAGTCCGTTGTAGGTGAGCTACGCAGATACAATAATGTGGGAGAAGTTGGACGGAAGTCCATCACAGTTAGGGCAGAAATGTCCCAGTAAATTTAGTTATTAAAAGTCACACTTGGTTCACTAGCTAGATTCCCATTGTTTTGAGACCATCATCAGAATCCCTCCCATCTCCAGATATATCATTTGTAATTACCATAGATAAGAATGATGTAATGTGACATCATCAGAATGTCTCCCCTATCCAGTCATATCATCTGTTATTACCATAGATAAGAATGATGTAATGTGACATCAAACAGAATGTCTCCCCTCTCCAGTCATATCATCTGTTATTCCAAGTTTTAAAAATGATGTAATGTGACATCATCCCGAATGTCTTACCTCTCCAGCATATCACCTGTTATTACCATAGATAAGAATGATGTAATGTGACTCATCAGAATCTCTTACCTCTCCAGTAAACTGAAGATTATCTCTAGGGTGAGATTTAATATACTCTCCGCCATCTTGTCCTTGTCTCTATTCATCCTTGATGAGTCAACCAGAAAATTGTCTTATAGAGAATAACAGAGAGGATCCTATATCATAGAAACCTGAAGAGAAAGAAGATGAGACGACGTAAAAAATACAATTACTGAAGATAATAATGGGAAACAGGAGGAGCTATGTTGTATTGTGTATGTGCAGATGATGTATTCTCCACGTTTGAGGTTACAGAGCAATGTATCCTCACATGAGCACAACACCATCACTAGCCGCAGTGGGGTTACCAGTATGTATGGCCTGTGACCGCTGTAGACCATCACAAGCTCCAGTGGTCACATGACGTATATACTGTTACCAATTTTGTTGTTCCAGAATGAGAAATCACAAATATAGAGAGAACAGAAAAAAAGAGAACAGGACGTGCGCTCCCTTAGTGCAATATGCAAAAACGTGTCGTCTTCTATTGTTCTATATAAAAATATAGATTGTTCTCTCCCATTAGGTAATAGTCCTTTGGCAGCGTGTTCTGGGGTTAGCGGTGAGTGTAGGCACAGGTTGCAGCTGTTTCTCGTGACAATCATCACACTCCGTGCGGTGTCAAAATTAGTCATGAAAAAATGGAGTTTAGTTGAAAAGCAACCAATGTCCACTAACACTGTATTAATCAGGCCGGCAGGAGTGAAAGTTTTAGCGCAAAACCCTAACTCGTTTTGGTTACAAACAGAACAACGTGTTTCGCCAGAAAAGACTTCATCAAGTTCGTCAAGACTCAGCTCAATCACATGTTAATAAGATTTCTTCACTTGGCATGAAAATGTTGGTGTGAGATACATCAGTTCTATGATAACTCATACATCCTGTGTCAGCAGCCCCCGTGGTGATCACATGACCCCGGGACAGGAAGCCTGAAGGGTCTCTGCTGAGCTGGATACATGAGATCATTGAGCCTCTGTACACAGCGACCGGAGAGCAGTAATAATCCATCCCTGCCTCCTCTCTGGATACACCACTTGTCGCTGACACCCTCCCCCAACCCGACACTAAAGCCCCTCCCTGCATTGTGTTCACCGCCCATTGGGATATAGTCACTGGTGCAGCAAGGGGTTAATAATACACACATACCTCCACCTGCAGGACTTTAGTTTATGTGACTGCGTGTACTGCCAGACCTGTGATGATGTCACATGGAGGGAGGAATCATGTGACTGCTGTGTACTGCCAGGACCTGGGGTGATGTACAAAGGAGGGGAGTCATGTGACTGCTGTGTGCTGCCGGACTGTAATGATGTCACATGGAGGGGAGGAGTCATGTGACTGCTGTGTACTTCCAGGACCTGGGGGTGATGTCACATGGGGGAGGAGTCATGTGACTGCTGGGGTAATCCAGGACCTGGGGTGATGTCACATGGAAGGAGGAATCATGTGCTTTTGTGTATGCCAGACCTGGGGGGATGTCACATGGAGGGAGGAGTCATGTGACTGCTGTGTATTCCAGGACCTGTTTAGATGTTTACATGGAGGGGGAGTCATGTGACTGCTGGGTACTGCCAGACCTGGGGTGATGTCACATGGAAGGAGGAATCATGTGACTGCTGTGTACTGCCAGGACCTGGGGTGATGTCACATGGAGGGAGGAGTCATGTGACTGTGGTGTGCTGCCAGGACCTGTGATGATGTCACATGGAGGGATGAGTCATGTGACTGTGGTGTGCTGCCAGGACCTGTGATGATGTCACATGGAGGGAGGAGTCATGTGACTGCTGTGTGCTGCCAGGACCTGTGGTGATGTCACAAGGAAAGGAAGAGTCATGTGTCAGAATCTGGCTGTGTGCAGCAGACCTGTGTGTGTAACGTGCCCGTAGCTGAGCCGTGTGTGTGTAACGTGCCTGTGGCTGAGCCTGTGGCGTCTTGCGGTGTGCATAGGTACGCTCTGCTGGACGCCATCTGAACATACCCTAATAGGAAGCAAGTCCATGTGACAGTCATATAGTGGAGGGGGGGGGGAGTGGTGTGGTAGATCATGCTACAAGGCCATAGTTCACAAGGCTTAAAAAAAAAAAAAAAAAAGAAACTCCCATCAAGTCCAACCTATAACCTGACCCAGATAATCAGAGGAAGCACACTCCTGGTGGGTGAACCCAATTTTCCCGTTTAGCCCGCGCGTGTGTGTAACGCGCCCGTGCCGGAGCCGCGTGTGTGTAACGTGCCCGTGGCGGAGCCGCGCGGGGTTGTTAACTGCCCCGGGGGGAGCCCCGCGCGGTGTAAAAAACGTGCCCGTGGGGGAGCCGCGCGCTGTGTGTTTTAACGTGCCGGGGCTGACCTTTGGCGTCTTGGGGTGTCATAGGTAGCTCTCTGTACCCGCTGAACAAACCCAAGGGGAAAGGGAAAGTCCATGTGACATCAATGTGGGGGGGGGGGGGAGGGTGTGGGCTCAGATCACTGCTTACATAGGTACAAATTTCAAAAGGGCTAAAAAAAAAAAAAAAAAAAGAAAACTCCCATCAAGTCCAACCTATAACCTGACCCAGATAATTCAGAGGAAGTCACAAACTCCTGTGAGGTGAACTCCAAATTTTCCGTTTAGGATAAATCCCTGGATCTTGTCTCCTCTCCAGAATCCAGAGTCCATATTCTGTAATGTCAGAATTTTAAGAAAAAGCATCCAGGCCCTTTTTGAACTTGTTTCATGAATCACAATCTCTTGTGATAGTGAGGTCCATAGTGTCACTGCTGTCACGGTAAAGAATCGGTTTTTTTTCTTGCTATTAGTATTGTTAAAAAATTCAAACATTTTTTGTTTCTTAAATTTGTGCTGCAGTCTGCTATCTTCTCACTTCTTCTGTATTTCATTAATTCAACTTGTCTTTATGTCTTTTCTTCCATGTCTGTTTTGCTTCCCCTATCTCTTCTTTCCCACCTCCCCTTTCGGTTAAAACATGGCTGTAAGGATTCGGTGGATTCGCTGGACCACGGCCAGCGATGATAGTTAATCCACGCCAGGGAGCGGAGTCTAAGAAGTCTAAGAAATCACCAGAGCCCGACGCAAAGCGGGATGGACTTGCTGCGGCGTGAGGCTACCAGGTCGCTACCCCCAACATGACTTGCTTGCGATGGCGGCCGGGGTAATGCGTGGTACAGAATCGTAATCCTGAGACGAAGTTGGGGACAGGCAGGAGGTCAGGACAGGCGGCAGAGGTTCGTGGTCAGAGACAGGCGGCAATCAGGCAAGGTCAGGAAATGTAGTGGAATGGACTGGTACACAGGTAATCAATATGGAACTCCAACACTCTCAAAATACACTAACGCACACCAACAATCTGGCAGAGAGTGCAGGGGGCGTATACCATATAAAGGACCAGCGGCCGGCAATTGACAAATTACTGGCGCGCTGGTCCTTTAAATCCAGACCAGCCGTTGCACGTGCGCCCTAAGCAACGGGCAGCGGCTGGGACAGGCAGGAGCGTGGACGGGTAAGTACGCTGGCGCCGGAGCCTGGGCAGCAGGGGGATGGTCGCGGACAGCCGCGGCACCCGCGCCAAACCCCCTGCGGGCAGGGAGCAGCCGTGGGTGGGCGACGGCACCCGCGCCCACCCCCATGACAATGGCTGATCTTACATTATGATCCTTCAAGATTAATGGCTTTAACAAATCTGAGAAAAGGAATGAAAACCCTATGTCATAAATGTGGAACATCTATCCTTCTACAAGAGACTCATTTTAGATCTTGAAATACACCTGCTTTTATCAATAAATACTATCCCATTTGATTTCATGGTATAAACCCACAGGGTTCTTCCTATGGGGTTTCAGTATATTTCCATAAGTCCTGTCCTCAGGTGCTGGGTACTCGTATTGATCCTCATGGTCGCTTTCTTTTCCTGTGCATAACCACAGCCTCCCATACTTTATTCATTGCAAATGTTTATTTTCCCAATGTGGGACAGCTTTCCTTTGGGAAAATAGTGCTGAACATCATCAAGAATTTTGCTGGAAATTATCCAATTATTCTCAGATGAGACTTCTATGTGTCTTTGTATCCAGACGTGGCTCTTCGGGTAAGTCCTTTATACCTTTATCGGTGTCTTGGGGACTTTTTTTTAGGCCTTCAGCTATAACCAGATCAATTATTTGTTTTTTCCCCACTTTCTTCTGGATTTTCGATACAGGCCGGGATTGATTCCATTATATGCTTGGACCATGCGCCTATTTGGGGTTCAGTTCTCTCCTCCCTCTAGATCTCCCCCATTGTGGTGTCCCAATGACAACCCCCTGAAAGATGCTGCTTGTGTGTCTGATGTTCAGCAGGCCATCTCTAACTTCTTATCATGAATCAAATTCTACTTATCTTCCTTTGCAATAGGAAGCACTAAAATGCATGCAAAGATGTGTGTTTATCTCCCATGGATCTAGTCTTAAAAAGGCTAGATCTGTAGAAATAGCTTGTTCATAAAGGGGGGAACTTAGAGATGGACCACAAGCGATCTTTTTGTCGTTATTGGATCAGAACTAGAACATATCACTAGAGACATTTTAGAGGAATTCAAGAACCTTTATTCTTCTCTATATGGTAAATATGACACTACCAAGATCTCCCTGCTACAAACTTGTGAGCTAAAATAGGTTCATACCTTAAGGAAAATAAACTCCCCTCACTTTCTCCAGACCAGAGTTTAAATCTTGAAGCAGATTTTACCATTGAGGAACTACAATCTGAAATTAAAAACTTAAAAGAAAAGATTCCTTATTTCCTTGATTTCCTCAGTGTCCATGTGCCCTGCATTCTCTTCTGACTTACGTATCAGTCATCCTTAAACCTGGAAAGGATCTGACAATTTGTTTGAATGACAGACCCATCTCCCTCACTAGTAAAGTTATATGCTAAAATGATTGAAACCTCTTCTCCCCTCTATTATACACAGTGATCAAGTGGGGTTTGTTCAGGATAGATATGTTCAAGATAACGGCTTTTCATGGTGTCACATGTGGTCTAAGTGAGTACCGATGTGCCTTTTCTCTTTTTATGCAGAGAATGCTTTTGATAGGGTTAGTTGGGATAATGAATAGACTGAGATTCCCTTATGGCTCTCTATTCCCACATCTGAGCTCAAATTGGGGTTAATGGCCCACCATCTTCCTCTTTTCTATCACAAATGAAACGCAACAGCATTGTTCCCTATCTCTGCTTCTTTATTTAATTTCTGTAAATAGCAAATGCATTGAGGCAGAATCCTAACATTAGACGGATATTGATAGGTTCAAAAGTATATAATTGGCTTTATATGCAAATGATTTTCTAATATATGTTACATCTCCAACTGTATAATTTCCTAATATATTTTAATAATTTCATAACTGTGGGGCTCTTAGTAACACTCATAAAACTTATATTTTAAATCTAACTCTCCCACGGGCAACAACCTCCAGCCTTCATTCATCCTTTTCCTTTTGCTGGTTAATATTCCTAAAAAAATCACTGCCAAAGAGAAAAAAAAAATCTAATATATAACTTTTACTTCGTTTAGATTAAAAAGTTTAAATCCCATGCATATTTCCTTGGAGTGCATAAATTGCTGCTGTATCAGTATATAGAGAAATAGAGTAGAAATGTGCTAGGGAAAAATTATTTAACAATATTTGTAAGTACATACATTTGGGTTGCCAACATTTGTAAGTATATATGTATATCGTTTACAAGAAAGTTATTACCTCTATATTTTCCTCTATTATACCCTATCACGAGCCGGAGGACTCACCCCGAAAAGGACAGCTCCAACTGTCAGTAGCTTGCCCTATTAAATCATTATTTTATCCATGTCAACAATTATTAAAAGCCAGCACAAGTAAACAACAATAAACAAAGTTTAAAGATACCAAAAATATTCAAACATAATCTTATTTGGTTAAATGATATTTCTTACTGCCCTTTCCCGAAGCGTTTTCCCCCCCTCATAGGTCAATGGGGGTTTTTTTTTTCATCGGGGGAATCTCAGGGGGGTCCACTGGTGGAGGACATCTTACAGGTGAGGCAAAGGTGCTGATAAAATAAGCCTGGGGCTCATTGATCCTATAAGGGTATGTTCACACGGTCAAATTTCGGCACGCATTTCGCGTCGTATTTGTGCTCTAATACGAGCGAGATGCGCACTGCAATTACGGTAATCCACAGTTCTCATAGAGAACTATGGATTACACCTCCTCTCCCCGGGCGTACAATACTGTCGTATTGTACGCCCACGGAGATAAGTCACATGTCACTTATTTGCGGCGCTTATGCGCCGTGAGTAATGACAGTCTCTGGGGCCAGCGGGCCCCCAGCGTCGCGGGAGTACGCGCCAATCAGCGCGACTCCCAAACACCCGGCTTAATTGTGGAGCCCTGTAATTACGCCGTGTGAACATAGCGTCGGGAAAGGGCAATCAGAAATATCTTGCAAACTATATGCTTACAAATGTTGGCAACCCCAATGCATGTACTTACAAATATTGTTAAATAATATTTTCCTATCACATGTTTCTACTCTATTCTATACTGATTCAGTAGCAATTTTCGCACTCCATGGAAATATGCATGGGATTGAAACTTCTGTAATGGAAACGAAGTAAAAGTTAGATTTTAGATTAGGTTTTTTTTCTCTTTGGCAATGTTTTTTTTTTAAGCATTAACCCTAGTTGATATATTTTGGTTCTGACTTGTCTAATGGAGGGGTTAATAATCCAGCGGATCCTTATCAAGCTTTCTCCCTCAATTTTGGTCCTCTCTTAAAGTCTCTTTCAGATAACCTTTTTGCCTGGTCTAAAACGTTTTTGTCCTGGTTTAGCAAAATGGCAGCTCTGAAGATTGAAAATTCTTTCTTGGATGGTAGTTTTTTTTCAGAAGCTACCTATCGCCATCCCCCGATGGTTTTTCGATGACTCACTACTCTTGAATTTCATCTGGTGTACAAATCTACTTATATTACATATCTGCTTTAGCAAATTGCATCATCTATCTCTTTCATAGCGGTGAAGTTAAGAGATGGTTTTCACTTGAATCCCAATATGCAATATAATCAAGGATATAACAGCAATAATAGATTTATTACTCAAGATACTGTTGTCATCAATATGGGTAAATCCGATGTATAATAATCCAGACCAAGGAGGGAGAACCCATCTATTGAATATATGAAAAAAGTAGTCTCATCCTACAACATCCCTGCTCCAAAAGCTCCAAAAAGTGGGGTCATCACCCTGACAAAGGTAGTCCCACCTCAGATGACTGTCCCTTACAACACCTAGTATGACCCTACAAAACAACTTCACCAGGGTCCTAGTTTAGCGAGAAAAGCAAAGAGCTCCAGACTCCAAACACATTTCTCTTATTGCTACACGTTTATCAGGGGATTTGCATTGATGCCTATAGCTATAGCAAATAAATTTTCCTGCAAAGATAATGTGCCCTTAGTGTCTGTGAAATTGGTGAATCATTACTTCAGAAACTTGCTGGAAATGCCAATCCTTGGTAGGATCTTATTTTCACATTTGGTGGGATTGTTCAGACATGACGTCTTCTTGGCACAACTTTTTTCTTTATTTAATACATTTTTGTGATCTCATGTTGCCTGTGGTCCAGAATGTCTCTGCCCTTTTTTCCCGGGTCCTGCCCGTTTGCTATAAAGAGGCTGTAAGACACTTCCTTGCTGCCCCTGTCGAAGGATAGCAGCTAACTGGAACAGGGGACTCTCCTCCATTGGGCATATTTTTTAGAAGCTTAAATGGTTGTCTCACTACAAAGGTTTGTTTTTTTATTTTAAAGATCTTGCAAAAACAAGTCATTTTTCAATATAGTCTATTAACGTTCCACCTATCTGAGAATCCCCTCTTGTATGGGCTACAGCCCTCGGGTCGCTATAACTACGACCTGTTTGATCTATTCTATAGGCTGCCCACGGGTTTCTTATAGCTACAGACCGGGCTTCTACTGCACCTATAAACCAGAAAACAGGTCCCGAATTCAAAGTGAAACCAAAAAAAACAGGACTGAGAGAGATAATCATTGTAGTGAGACAACCCCTTTTAAAAACTACAGTCAAAAAAGGGAGGAACTTATGGTATTTCGATGACACTGCCTCCAATTTTTCTTTACCTCCGGGCACCTTGGTTTTTTATACAAGGCATCAAACCATTTCGCTAAAGGTGACTTCCAGAAATTTTAAAGGCATTGGTTTAATTTCTCTTATATTACCCCTGAGGTTACATTCAGTGATGGAACTAGAATTTATAGGGCCCAAAACAAAATGAGATGTGACCCCACCACCCAAAGACAATAAACTAAAACAGCAACATAAGTAGTAATAATAATTAAATAAATAATACCAGCAAATATCAGGGAACCTAAATAATAACACTGTATAGCAGAAAGTCAACAATTACCTGTTTCCTACAAAAATTTTAAATATTCTTGTTCCTGAGTGAGGCCTCTCAACCTCTGGAACCTGTAGCAGTCACTATAATTGCTAGGTCTATAGTTACACCCATGATTACACAGTCTCTTCTCCTGTAAAGGCAGTCCCCAAAAGGGAAGGGTTTGAGGGCGTTTTTTTTAGACGGTTTGCGGATTTGCAAACTGTTTTAAAAACTGGCCGCAAACTAACACAACAGGCTTCTATGGAAAACCCTTGCAGCAGTCCCCACTGCAAGGGTTTTCTGCCCAGCGGTTTTTGAAACCACCAGCCGCCCGAAAAACATTCTACATGCACATTCTTCAGTCTGGTTTTCGGACGGAATATGAGCATGTGAATGGGAAGGGGGAGGGCTTATCGCGGGGAAAAAACGTCCCCCCTGGGGGCCCCTGGCAGCACACAAACTGGGCAAATACCGGCAGATAAACCAACCGGTATTTGTCCATTGCCGTGTATACAGCCCCTTATTGTCTTTGTCTCGTTTATTGTCGTTTAGCACACCCTTTTTGATTGGAGTTGCGGATATAGAGCTTGCGGTTATGTCTTTAGGTTATATTTGTTGATTTGTATCAAGTGTATCAGCTGTTTGGTTTCTAGCTTCTTCCTGTAACTATCTGCTATGATACATTCTTGTATTTTGTATGTTTCCTGTAATAAACATTGATGTAACCAAATAAAGAATTTATAAAACCCTCATTCCGAAAAACATTGGAGTAATGTGTAAAATGTAAAGAAAAACAAGAATGTGAGTTTTTGGGAAATCTCTTATAACCAAATATAATTCAAAACAGAGCGTAGAACACAGTTAGAAGGTGAAAGTTAGACATTTTTAAACCATGTCATTTGGAAAATGATGGATCAATACATCTCAAAAAATTATGGGGACAAAAGGGTGGAAAAATTGTTTTTTAATAAAAAAAATGTAAGGTCAGCAGCACATGACTAGTAAAAAGAGCATGCAAAGCCATAAATACCATCAAAAGATTCGGAATCTGGAAAAATCAAGTGCAAACAAAATATAAAAACCAATACCATACCCTAAGCCCAAGATCGAGCATTTTCAGGGGGCACTTTATTAAAAACACATGAAATCATTTTCTGGAAAACAAAATTTTCTGTGCAATCCCCATATGCAAGTTAAACTCATCATGCAAAGAAGAACCCTATATCAACACAAACTGAATACACTCAGCCTCTCTGGGCAACTCACTTATCTGGGCTGATGTCTTCCTATTAAAAAAAAGCTTATTCGTGGGTTCCTTTTCCCCCTCTACTCCTCAAATAAATTTTTTTTGACATCTCTTGTGAAAAAACTAGGGGGTTTTCCACAAAGGAAAGTACTTGGATACCTAAACAGATTGAGTTTTTTTCCTGAGCGTCCTGCTTGATTTTATACTTCCCCTCAATAAGAGGGGAAAACTTTTTGATAAGGGGGGATGATAAAAGGTTTTTGTCCCAGGGTGACTCAAAAAACTGCTTCTAGAAGATAATGGACTGAGGTTTTTTTTTTTTTTTTTTTTTATAGATAAAAGGTCGTAGCGCTCACCTCTGATCAGCAATCTAATATTGTACACACAAAGTGGGACAACTCCAGTACTACAGACAGCTCTGTCGAAGACATCCTTCCAGTTGTTGTGCAACTGTTTTGTTCACACTTATATCTTGCAAGACATTTTGGGGTTGTGGGAGGGCAAAATAAAAAACACATAAAATCCATGCTTTTTATGGTGCATTGTTCACCTCAGATATGCAGTATGAAAAAAAGACACAAAAACGTGCATTTTTTTGGTGCAGGAGAAAAATACCACAATCTGTCAGATAAACGCAAAATCTTCATCATGATGCATTTCCAAAAATTAGCACCTGTCAAAATAACACTAATCTATGAAGATTTTCAAAAAAAATTTGGCCAACAGACTCTCACACTGGCTTCCTAGTTTGATACATAAAGACAAAGTGGGCTTCAATCCAGATAGGCAAGGCGGAGACAACACGAGACGGACTATCAATTTGATAGATATTATCAATAGAAGAGGAGACCCGGCTTTACTGTTAAGTTTGGACGCCGAGAAGGCCTTTTTTTTATTTTTTAAACAAATGTTTATTGGGTTTTTCAATAAAGTTTACAAAAGTAAAATAATTCAAAGACTAAAAAAGAAAATAAGAAAGTTAAGATAAATTCACATACAAATAAATGTCTCCAGAAGGCCTTTGACCGCTTTAATTGGTCTTTTATGTATGAATCTCTGCAAAGGTTTGGTATATCTGGGCCTTTTCTTAGTGCACTCCGAGGGTTATATTCTAACCCTTCCGTTTCTTTTTTAACCATAAACTTTTTTGGTCAGATATAAAGTATACAAACAGAGTACAGTATTGCATTGTAAAGACCAAATTTTTAACTTTTATCCCCAAAAAACAACCAAGCCCATCTTCCCAAATCCATCGTCCAGATTCAGATTCCATAAATATCCAATTAAGCAAATCACAAATAAGCGAATTGCAATATTAATCACAGTCAGTTCTTGTCGACAGATAAAAATTGTACCATGGCTTCGGACGGACTCCATCCACCGACAACTGCCAATAGACACCGCCCCAGGAACCTCTCAAACCGAGATCCCCACCCCTAATGCCTAACTAAGTTTGGGCACCAAGACCAGAGAGTATCCCCCTTTAGCCCATATTTTATTATACTTAAGTTTGGCCTCCTCTCTTAATAATACACCCCTTCCTCTCCAGACAATCGCAGATTTCACTGTTATTAACAAAACTCCTGTGGCTGACGGAGGCTCTGCATCAGTCCACTTTGTCGCTATTATTTTCCTTGCCAGAAATAAAATCTAGATATTGCGATTTTCTCAGCATCTGAAACCGTTTAAGAGTCTCCTACATCATCCCTAATTACACACCTAACCGGATTCATCTCCACTGTAAATTGAAAATACGCTGGATCAATTTAGGACAATAAAAATCCATATCCGCTCTAGTTTAGGCAATGCCAGAACAATATGCATCAGAAGGCCGGGTGCACATGACAACCATATTACACAGCGGAGAGGCTCCGAAATTCCAATTTTATGTAGAAAATAGAGGAATTCCTGTAAACTCGATGTATTTAAAGAATAATTGAGAAGATTCGATTCTGTTCACGGTCACTGAAATCAAATGTATGGTCCTCCAGATCTCCTCACAAACTTAATGGCCCTCTATAGGGCCTAATATCTCCTTCCCAACCTACACGTAAATTCTATAGGGTTTCTAGAAAAAAAGTTTGCCAATAAAATTTATATAAAGTGGAATATTAGCTATCCCCCTCGTTGTTTTTGATGTTCTGACCCGATCTATCCGCGGAGTAAACTTGGCATTATTGAATTGTGTCAGATTTTTCTGCATTATAAGGCGTGCCTAAGCTGTAAGTATTTGTATAGCTGCGTGTATCGTTAAGGCAAATTCCATTTGCAATTGCTGAAATCTTTTAATCACCCCCTGATCTTGTAAGCAATTGAGAGACAAATTGAAGCCCCTAGATGTCCTCATGACTCGAATCCCTGGGAGCACAAAAAAGTTCGGGACAACCAGGGGGTATTCCAAATCTCGGTAATAGGATGTGCAGCCCTGAAGCCCAAAATCCACCCGTAATTTCCACCACAGTTTATGCATCAGGATAAAAGTTGGAAACTTTTTGGAGTGGCACTAAAAAAGTTTTTTTGCCTACCCAGTTTTACATACCATAAAAGATTGGGAAATTAAATATAGTGGCGAATAGGTTCAAGTTAAATCCTTATCGTCGCCCTCCCCATCCCAAACTCTCGATATATTTGGCAGTTGTGCTGCCAAGAATTAAACTGCTGGAATAGGAATTGCCAACCCTCCCTCGTCCTTTGCCAATGCAGAGTTTCAGCTTTATCCGGGCTTGTGTCCTGCCCCAGATAAGGGCCATGAAATTAGCATTGACTTTAAAAAAGAATCTCTGGGGGAGCCAGATTGGAAGGTTATGTAGGAGTACACAACTGGGGCATCCAAAATTCATTTTAACCTAGATTTGAGCTTCCCGCTAGCGAATAATTGGTAATTAACGCCTGACATCCAATTTTTTTTAAATTTAACTAGCAATGGATCCCTTATTCAAACCGCCCAAATTCCTGTAAATTCACAGATATATTTATACCCAGGTATCGGAAAAATGGGACACTTGAAAAGCTGGTATACTCTCCAGGGAGAGTAAATGATCCATGGCATCCACTGGCATAATGACAGACTTCCCCCAATTAAATTGTCAACCCAGAGTAGGCACGCATAGCTTTAATGTCATTAATTGCCTCTGCAATGAGCCGCAAGTATTAGCCAAAAAAAGAGGAATCATCAAGCGTATAAGCAATATTTTGTCCTCCAGCCTCCCTCCTCACTAAAGCCTTCAATATGGGCGTTTGGCTCTAATCTTGAGCTGCTAACGGCTCAACTCCAGGGCGAAATAGCATGGAGGACAAAGGGAAATCCCTGTACTTGTTCCCTTCGCAAAATCAAACGTCTCTATTGCAAATTATTTAGACTGCACCTTAGCCTTAGGATCAAGTATTAAAACAAGCTTAATCCAGGATATAAATTTTTGGCCAAACCCCAATTTATTTATAACCGCCCATAAAGAATTCCCACTCCACACTATCAACAGCCTTAGCAGCATCTAAAGACAGATTGACCTAGCCCCAGCGTTATCAAACAGAAGCCTGCAGGTTCAGGTACAGTCCTCCTTAAAATTATGGACTTATCCCTCTGTGTATAAAACCCCCTGATCAAGGATGCACGAGATCTGATACACACGTCAGTTATTTCATGTTCGCAAACTGCCTTAGCTATATTTTTGTAATCCACTGGGATTAAGAAATGGGCCTTGTATGACTCCGGGAGCAATGGATCTTTATCATGTTTTGAATAACACTATTATTACCAGCCTCTTGCATTGAAGCAGGCAACCTGCCCTGTGTCTCTGCATCCTGAAAAAACCTCCAACAAATTAGGTAACAACACCCCCCAAGACTTGTCTGATATTAACTCTGGGCATCCATCCAACCCTGGGACTTATTATTTACCAAAGTCTTAAAACTGCCACCTGCAGTTCCTCTAGAACGTAGAGGGCCACATCCAATGCCTCCTCGCTGTTGCTGCACTTAACATTGGGAAGATCTATATCCCTAAATATTGATTGGATCTGAGAAGGGGAAACCCAGAGTATTGTATGTTATAATATGTTTTTTAAAAATCCCCCAATATTCCCCAAAACATCCAGGGTTCTGTCATAAGGCGCCTGAGGTGTGCGCAGGCTGGTATAAAACTGGAGCCCCTCTGGAATTAATGATAGTGCAAAGTAACTGGCCTGCCTGTGCTCCCTTCACCAAAAAGTTTGCTTTTTAAAAAATCGTTTATTTCCACAGATGTCTAATAGAAATGTTGTTCAGAGCGTATCCCGGCGCCCTTACGCAGTTCCACCCCGGCTTGTGAATTGCGAAGCAAAATTAATCGACTTCCTCAGCAGCATTGACTTGCTCACGATAGTTTTTTCTAGCTGCCCCCTTTTAATCTTCATGTGCTAATTTCCCCGTGTCAGCCCCCCTCTAAGTTACAGCCTTCATAGTGTCCCCACACTGTACTGATCAGAGCCGATTCCATATTACATCTGGAAAGAAATCCTCCCAAATCTGACGCCAATTTTATCTGTATCCATTAGGGGCAGCCAGAAGCCATTAAATCTCCACCGCCTTCATATTTCCTAGATAAATCAAAGAAGTTTTAATCTGTATCACATTGGAGAATGATCAGAAAAGGAGAGCGTAGTGAAAGATTCTCAGTTTTAGTAACCATTTGACACAGTCCGCTGAGTACCCAAATGCCATATCTATTCTAGACAATGTGTTAGAACTACTCAGAATAACAGGAATAGTGAAACTCAGTTAGGGTGTTTTAGCACGCCCAGATGTCTACAATTCTAGCTCTCCAATCATGTGTACAAACCGGAGTCAATGCTGGTAGGGTAAGTAAGTACATAATTTGCCTTGATAATTTATCCCAATGGTGGGTCCTCCACAGTATTAAAATCCCCCATAATAAAACAGGGACAATCAGAATAACCTCCACAAAGTTAAAGCACTGCTTAAAGGTACTGCAATTATAGGGGAGTATATAGCATGCGTTTACCAAAACCAAATGTGCAAGTATATATATTACAGTATATACAACAAATATACTCTCCCATACCCCATCTCTCTAAGTAGCCAGTACATTCAAAAGGATGGATTTATGTGATGATACTGATGAGCGCCCCCTTGAATAATTTTACTGATGTAAACAATGACTCGCCCAACCCACCCAAGCCCCTTTGAAGCCATTTTACTGTATCGGACACCATATGTGTCCTCTTGAATAAACAATTATAGCTGGCTGGATATTGGGAAAGAAAATTAAACATCGCATATCTTTTGTTTGGGTCCACTTAGTCCCCTGACATTCCCAGGAGAGCAGTGTTAATCTTAGTCCGCCATCTAACATCCAGTGTCCGTTAAAGGGGTGTTGGTCTCGCTACAATATTGGGTTTTAATTAAAAGATCTTTAAAAAACAAGCAGCTTTGCAATACATGTTCATCTACAAATGTCCTACTGATTTGATGCTAGCCCTGTTCATAGAGTGCCTCAGCTTTCTCAAATCCTCTAATAGTAGCCGACCTGTTGATCCTATCTTAGTGCTGTCAGTCTAATGACTCATCACCTTGAAGACAGGTCGGAGCAGAGATCCCCCTCCCGCACAGATTGCCTTCTGTAGATGGAGGGAAGGAGGAGGGAGGACTCGGCTTCTATGTCCCATACTGCCTGATTAAAACCCTGTGGTGTGCCTGCTTCCTCCTGCTTCTCATCCACAGATTGAGCAGAGATGAGGCTGATCAATAGAATGTGACAGCATGACCCTGTTGGAAACTAAAATCATGATTCTGTGGTAGCTGTAAACGATAATAATACTATACAGATGTGAACAGTTCATGCTGTACTAGGTACCCATCCTGAGTAACACTTTGCAGCTTATCCTCCTCTGTTCAGAGAGGGTTTGTTTGTTGTTGCTGGAGATGTGGAGAAATGTAAGCTAAGCAAGATGGGAGATATTTAAGAGCAGTTCAGCTATTAGCATTCATAGACACTCTTAGCAGCATCACAACAGGGGTATTAAACTCTAGCAGCAATCCCCGATAGCCTGCCTGTGTTGGCATCGAGTAGGGTGAGAGGAGGTGGAAAGGGAGGGGGGAAGGAGCAGAGAAGCTAGCACGTCCCCTCAGATTCAACTCCCATCACAGACAGAGTCTTAAAAGCTATTAATGAACAACTCTTTAAGTGACCAAGTAACTTTAACTGTCAAGAATGAGGATGGAAGCGCCCGAGCCTTGCCTCACAAAGTAAGCAAAAGCATTCTGGAGATAGATAGAACCCTCCCCCCCTCAGAAATAAACAATAACCAACCATTGTAAAAAATTACAAAATACAAGAAATTTAAAAATGTGCAAAATTGTAAACAGCCATAAAAATGGGCTCAAAGTCCTCCATAAACCGACCTGAAGTGAAGGTCAAACAGGTTAACCGCATAGAACAAGGACAACAGTTCTTCTCCAACCACCCCCTGCTCCTAAAAATGTATTTTAATATGAAACATAGAACCGGGTTGGAGCTTGACGAAAAAATAAAGCAAGGAAATGCATAGAGGGGATAGTGAAGAAAATGTGAACAGTGGTGATCACTGTATCTCACCCCCGGAAATTCCTCTTGAAGCTGCGCATTTGATGGAGGATATCATTCTGGTCAATCCACTGCAAAGCTCTCTTGAGAGTAACAAAAAATTCGTAGAGTTTACGCCACCAATCGGAGTCCCTTGCGGCTGGAGTTAGCATGGGCGTATTGCAGACCTAAAGCGCGCCGGAGCCGGCCTCTGACCATCCTGAACTGCGCTCTTCTTTTTGAAACCTCTGTAGAGAACTCCGGATAGAATATATCCTACAGTCCGAGACCACTCATGACGTCCTGTCTGAAGGCGCGCGTTGCGCATTATAGTTCTCTATCGTTTTAAAGTGCAGCAGCTTAACCCAGCACTGTTCTAGGCGGGGCCCCTGGAGGTAATGGGCGCATTTGGACCGGCTGTGTCTCCCTCTAACTGAGCAAACGAAGAAGTAAGGATCCTTTCAAAGAATAATTGTGAGCCAGGACTCAAGAACTCTGTATGGGATTTGAGCCCTCTGTTTTTTTTTCGGGAGCCACACCATCCCCACTTTCGCAACATTGTTTCTGGGGAGCGATTATCCAGATCATCCTCTTGGCGAGTAGTGCCTTGATCCACCTGAGAATGTGCGACTCCCATCCCGCTGCATAGGAGTGAATTGATCCTCCAAATCAACTGATTCTGTTTTCAGCAGCTTGTTGACCCTCTCAGAAGCAAAATCTCTGCATATCATGCCCGCTGATGTTGATTCCTCTTAAGACCACCAACTTGTGTAGTCAGGGTGGAAAAGCAGTATGGCATTGGTGAATAGCTTTGACGCACTCCCTCAGCGTAGGCCCTCTGTATCATAGCTGTGCTTGTCTACTAGGAGTGACCAGTGTATTGTGTTTAGGTCCTGCTCTCTAGTATGCATGCTGCTGGCACTTATCTCTTCCTGTGCTCTTTGCTGAGTATTTCAGTCACAGCTACTGCTTGTATGATTCCAGCATTGCAGCTGTTGCTTACTGGTAGACACCTGTGCCATAGAAGATGTGGAAGGTTGTGGCATATTGGGGGCTAATTTAGCCAGTTCCCATGCGTACCTCGTGCTTGCTTCCCTGCTGTTCTTGCTTGCAAGCCACGCTGTCCCTGGCTTCTTGTTCAGTCCCCACTCTCCACCTTCTTGGCTGCCTTGTTGCGGCGAGTCATCGCACCACAGGTCCTGGAAAGTGAACCAGAATACTCCAGTGAGTATGAGAAACAGCTCTGCGTTGTTGTCCCCACGGAGTTTGTTAAGTCCTATGCCTGCTCCAACACAGGATTTACAGGAGCAAGTGCTGGAGCTCCTCTTAGATGCTGCCTGCTCAGCTTGCCAGTCAGGCTCCGCCCCCCAACCCTTCCGTTTCGATACGCCTTCCTCATGCTATGTCCCTCTTACTGTGTATTAAAAATGGCACTAGACAGGGTTGCCCCCTTTCTCCTATTATTTTTGCCCTATGCATCGAGCCCCTGGCAGCCACTAATAGTATCTTCAAAAAGGGATATTTCAGGAATAGGTTTTGGGCGACGCTGAATATAAAATCTCTCTACATGGATGATATTCTGCTAACTCTGTCCAATTCCATGGTCACCTTACCAAATCTGCATCTTTTACTGAGATAGTTTGGGACATTGTCTGGATACAAAGTAAATACATCTAAAACGGAGGCACTCCGGTCAATCTCCCTCTGACTCCCTGACTCTCGCCATCTTAATTGAATACACATACCAGATGGAAAACTGACTCTTTTAAACTACTGTATATAATCTAGTACGAGAGCCGAGTTTTTCATCAACAAAAAACGTGCAGAAAAATCCGACCTCGGCTTATACTCAGTCTCTGGTTGATACACCAGGCGCTGCGATGGCCTGAGGCCCGACAGGGATGCTTCAGTATATGCGACTCCTCAGGGAGTCACAATAACAGAATGCCGAGTACCTGTCCAGCGTCCAGGGCACTTCGCGGTGGCCCAGCGCTGTCCAGGGATCTCTTCCCCGTAAGTGCGACTCCTTCCGGAGGCACACAGGTGAGAGATACCACTGCGGAGCATAGAGAGTGCGAGCCTCCCTGCTCCGCAGTGTGGACTCCGGTGCGGGCCGCTGACCCCGCGGCTGTCTGGAGTTTTCCAACATAAGGCAAAAAAAAAAAAAAATAAGCGTGTGTCAACACGCTGTCGTGCGCGGCCTGATGAGCATCACCCCCGCCTGTGCCCGAGAAGACCAAATAGGGCGCACCTGGAGACGGAGCAGCGGGGATCGAGTAGAGGTGCTTGTTTTTTGTTTTTAAACCCTACCAATACCTGCCCTATTGCCTGCCTAGGGGACTATATCTGCCTATACCGCTGCCTATAGCCTGCCTAGGGCGACCTATTACCAGTCCTATCGCCCTGCCTAGGGGACATAACCTTACCTATGACCATGCCTAAGCATGCCTATGGGACCTATACCAGCCTATAGCCTGCCTAGGGGACTATACCCTTCCTAAAGCCTGCTAGGGGACCAAACCTGCCTATACCAGCCTAGGGGGACCTATAACCCTGCAAGTATACCCTGACTATACCTACCTAACCTGCATATAAGCCTGCCTAGGGGGACCTATACCTACCTATAGCCTGCCTAGGTAGGACCTAAACCTGCCTATAGGCCTGCTTAGGAGACCTAACCCTTCCTATAGCCTGCCTAAGGTGACCATAAGCCCTATAGCCTAGCTTAGGGGACCTATACCCTGGCCTATGAGGACCTATACCGCCTATAACCTGCCTATGGTGGGACAATTTACCTGCCTATAGCCTTCTAGGGGACATATGAGCTGGCCATACCATCCTATATCTGCCTATGAGGGAACATTAAACTGCCGTATACCATCCTATACCTGCCTATGGGGACATTAAACTGCCTATACTTCCTATTGTGACATTAAGCTGCCTATACCCTGCCTATACCTGCCTATGGGGGACATAAACTGTCCTATACCTTCCTATATCTCCTATGGGGGGGGGACATTAAACTGCCTATGTAATTTTTATTGAGGTATCTCTCCGGTAATTTTTATTATTTCAGAATTCACCATAGACCCGCTGCATTTTTCCCCACCTAAGGCTTAAACTCGAGTCAATAAGCTTTTTCCCGGTTTTTGTGCAAAGTAGTTGCTTCGGCAATACTTCAGGTCTGCTTATAACTCGGTATATACGGTAAACTTGAGTCCAAATTACCCCTTCATAACCGTACTTTATACGACCTAACTTCCTAAACTTTTTTATGATATCAGCTTTTTGTACATAGATGGAAACACCCTTAACATTTTTAATGGGTAGAAGCAGCTATTAAAATACTGTTGCAAAACCGTAAACCACTCTAACGATTAGAGATTACGTATTCCCATTACCCCAACAAGACACGTCATAAAAAATTATGTGCCTTGTATTCACGAAAGACGGCTTATTCAAGCCGTAATTGCTAGCCAGACTTCGCTCGCTAATTCCGGCTTGAATAGAGGGGCGGTGCATGGGCGGGGCTCGTGCCCCCCGGCCCCCGCCGTGCGCCCCATAGACGTTGCATATCGATGGCGCGTTTGCGCAAGCCCGCAATGAGATGGTGATCTTGTCCATGAGGAAAGTTGTTATATGGGAGCATGGTGACAGCGACAGCGGTAGCAGCACATAATATCAGTATGCATGCAGGAGAGTTGAAGGGGGAGTGGGTTTTTTGTGGATTCTCTGATGGCTAAATGGTGATTACCGAATAGGGTGGTACCTAATATGATATAAAAGAAAATGAACACAGACCACATGGTGACCGGTACCTTACCCCCTGATGAAGCCAGGTATAGCTGGTGAAACATGTTGGTGGGAGCTCGGTCATTAGAGTATTAAATTGTCATTTCTCACCTCTGTCTACAAGTGTTACCTGCTGCAGACTGTATCACAAGAAACCTTATATGATTTATGACCATAGATTAGGATACAGCCAAGTTAGAGCTTGGGATCCCTACTGGAGTTTAGTAAATTACTTTATTATATAAGGTTACACCTGTTATATAGGTGGTTGTCCCACCAGACTTTATAAGTAGAAAGGAGCTATTCCATTTCAGGAGTAGAAAGAGAGATATTAGAGTAGGTTAGAATTAGTTTTTAATAGTGTTATAGAGTTTTGTTTATACATAATAAAAGTTACGTTTTAGTCTTTTATAGATAGAGAACTGATAGAATTTAAGTTTACCTATGGCAAAATAGTAAATACCACCACTAACTGGACACCGTAGGACCTTTGCTACATTCAATGAAGCTGGCTAGAGTGGTATGGCGGAAATGTTATAAAAAATGTGGCCTCTGCTCTGATGCCTCATCCATGACCTCCTTTTTATTCCATCCTTTGATGACATCGGCACATGAGTCTCAAATATGAAGCCATGGTTCATAACAGTGTTTGGGTTTTTGCCGACAGGTAAAACCCGGGTGACGAGAAAACTCTTCTTTTCCAAATTGCAGACTACTTTTGGCCTTCCCTCTACCTGTTATTTTTCATACTTACAAATCAGGCATTATATGCACTCGGTTCTGGGGTCAAGTGTGGTTTCCACTCCTACCTTGTTTGAAAGGTTGTAGGGGGGGGTACCACTGGGGGTTTAATTTCCAGTCCTAAAAAATTTCCCCACCTCTCCCCGAGTCCCCGTGGTCCACTCATATTTCAAGTAGAGGATTATTTGGGTTTTACCGTTTCTACTGAACATGGAAATTTAAATCTGGAGGCAGGCCTCCATCCTTTTTGTCCCCCGATAGTGAGAACCGTTTAAGTTTTAAGTACTAGTACATACCCCCCACGCTTCATAAACTCAACCCCCTTCACCCCCTTTTTATTTGGCTTGTGGGGTTTTCCCCGGGTTTTAATCTCAAGCATATCTTCTGTGATAGTGAGGTGATCAAACCCTTTTGGAGACAGGTACGTGACCTGGTTGCAGAAGTTTTATTTACCAAGGTACCATTGTCTCCTCTGACTTATCTTTTAAATGTACCACACCATCTGCTGGGGCGCTTAACCAGTCAGCTATTTCTGCATATCTTGACAGCGAAATTTTGATAGCCAGTTTTGGAAACGGGGTCTATTCCCTCCCTCCGGGATCTCCAGAGAGAATTAGGGTTTTTAGAAACCTGGAACAACTCCCGCTCTCTTGCACAATAAAATGGAGGCTTTAAAACCCATTTAGGCCATGGACGCAAAATAAAAACTTAATGATCTGTAATCCTTGCACAGGAATCAGATGCTCGAAAATGTTTTCTTAGATCTGGCTGCTTCACTGTTCTTTGTTATCCCCTAATATGTCGTGCATTGCCCCCCCCTTATTTTGTTTATAGTTTTTTTTGGTTCGTACTGTTTAAAAAAAGGACTTTTTTAACCCGGGGATTGAGTTTGGGGAAAAGTTTTTATTTCTCTCACCCGGGGTATTTATACGATTTCCATATTTTTTACAGAAAATTTTGTTTTGGGTTGTAATTTGCCACTATGCTGTTTTGGGTTTCAATGCTTTGATTTTTTTGGCTTATTATAAAAATAATAAAATTCATTAAACAAAAAAAAAACACACAAAAAAAAAATTATGTAAATGTTAGTTTTTCCCTATTACTTCCACAATACTGTCTGCTGCCTTTTTTGCAAATAAGAGCAGGGAAAAAGCAACATGTGACTATACCCAACATAAATCCATGGTTATGCCAACACAGCTCTAATGTTAAAAAACAAAACTGGATTTAACACAAATAAGAAACAACGGACCCCTTTATGTCACAGCCCGGAAAAGGGTTGTGGGGTTTGAACATTGATTTTATTAAAAATAATACAAACATGATAGGGTAAAATCAATGGGGGAAAGATTAATTATTATTAACAACGGATAACCTATATCGGTCAGCAGCACAATTTACATAAATAGGGCCCGATCCCCAAGGGACACTGTCTAATTTTCAGGGGTTAAATTTTACGGGCACTGGGTTTAAAGTCGAATTTTTTTGGGTTCTAAATACTGAACCCACCTAAAAAAACTGCCAAAAAAAGTGCTGTGGGACAGGCCCCAAGAGGAGTCGTGGGCTTAGATACTTGATTTATTTATTAACATAATATTTAAACATGATAGGCTAAAAATAAAGGATAATTAATTCATGCATTTTCAATGGATTATGATTAGCGTAAACTGCTCATAGCACAAATTACATGAATAGGCCTAGGTACACCCCCATAGGGGACACTGTCCCGAATTATCAGGGGTTAGATACACAGACTCATAATAGCCCCCAAAAAAACGTACTGTGCCCTGCTTCTTTTAGGGGGATCTGCAGTGCACACAAGTTGGAATCAGGTGACTAGCTTTCATGGAAAATGCAAAATGCTAACTCAAATGGCCGCTCTCAGATTTTCTAGATGGTTCTCTCATACAATAACACTGTACTACCGGCACAAACTTTCCCCAGGGTTTTTATTTTATGTCTATTCTATTTTTCCCCCACCTCGTAATATAACTTTAAAAAATGGAAACAGCCACCACCCCTTTTTTTCAGTCT